>MU946460.1:0-32504 GCA_036418165.1 Cooperia oncophora
TATCTAAATTCTTTACAGTTGCCATGTTGATAGGAAATGCCTGTTGCTCTGGCATATTCTTTTGGCAAAAGGTTCCAGGCAGAATAGTGGTATCATAAGGGGTCATTATTTCCACTACGTAGCCAATAATTGTAGGTTATTCACTTTAGTGTTACAATTTGTTCAAGTTGACTATTGTCATCAAGATAGTTTTCGGCTAAAAGTCTCGGAAGTTATGAGTACCCCGACCACGGGAAACGGGCAAGAGGATCGTAATTTGCTGCTCCGCCGCGAGCTGCGATGGGCGCGACGTTTTTTTAACTCGTGATAACTTGTCGATTGCAGCCCTGGACTCCACGTAGCTCCCGTCATCGTAGACATGGTATTTTCGGTTCTGAATTGCCTGTTGTCGCCATCTACTACCTGGAACCATCGTCATTTGCGGGCGCGACGTCGCACGCGACGCCCATCAGCGCGGCGAATTACGATTCTCTTGTCACATACTCCCCCCTGACCATGAGTAACACCTCCAACTTCTGATCCATGGCCAATAAAGGAGCTCATGTTCATGATCTGGACCTTCGATCACCTACACAAGCAAGCTCAGGTCAAATGTGATCGGAAAAAGCACTGACACTAGAAACGGGGTGATATTCATAGGCAAGACATCCAGCACCTCTATAAATGAATATTGGAAAAAAATTGAGTGTGGGGTTGTAAGGGTAAGACAGCGCTTGGTTCGCCATTCTTTCTTCTGTTACTGAATACAAGAAGGAGAGCCCGGCGCGAACAGGGCGATCCGACTGGTCAGTGATATTCCAGCACCGTTCCCTATATCGCACCTCGAAATCATGTGCGTTTTTCAAGCAGAAATCTGTCCTTATAACCTTCTTTTGTCTGGACTGGTAACAAAAAATAGCTCTTCGACCCAGATGGGAATTCAAACAGTCTGGTGGATCAGTCGCTGAAGCAATCTCTCGCCTTATACGTCCCCCACCCCTTTAAAACCTTGCTCCGAAATGCGCCCCGCATCCAGCTCTTAATCGCTCAGAATGGGCCTCACCGCAGGGCACATCATTGGTTGGGGATTTCAGTTGAGTCCATACGACCCCCCCCCCCTTCTACCAATTTTCAGATTTTCCCCAACTTCCTACCACTTTTTCAAAATTTCCCGTAAAGTTACTTATTACATGAGGTAGACTCATGTGTGGACAGGAAAAAAAGAAAACTAGATTGAGCTCAAAAGACAACAAGCCCGAGTCGAACCTCACCACAAGAAACACTGAAATAAACATCAAAACGACGAGATCAAAGAAGAGAAAAAGACAGCATAAGACACGTGAAGGATCCAGTCTCTACGGAACCATATAGCGATCGATCAATTTTGAGAGAGCTTTGACGCTAACAGAAAATGATTTACATATGTCTATTAAGCCTGAAATAGTCAGTACCAGCCCTTATAGTAAAGAAGCGTGACTGTAGATTGTGCTTAGCAAGAGGCACCACTCCTTAAGAGGGCCTCCTCTGGTTACTGATGGACGCAGAGTACGAAAATTATCAGGGCTGAGGCCACAGCCTTGTGAAGAAGGACGAAATCGAATTTTCTCCTCCTACAGGCCAGAGAGCAACTTCAGATTTTTGTTCCTTTCAATGGAAGGTATATACCATCACAGAGAAAACCCAACGCTCTAACCATAACTTTCCGTGTGAAATAGTTTTGAACTCTCCCTAGTGTTGTAATCATTTTCACTTTGTAGGGGTTTAATACCGCCGTGCCCTACTTCAGAATCGGCCTAACATAAGTCTTGAAAGCACGCAACAGTACAGCAGTATTCTTGGTTGTGAGAACCCTGAAGAGTTTGTAGACCACTGTAGTGGCTTTGCGAGCAATGCTTTCACAGTGCGAATCAAAGCTGAGATTCTTAGCTACGATGAAGCCTAGGTCCCTTTGTTGGTCTACTTTCCTTATGGGAGTAAGCTCATCAAAATAAGGGAATTCTTTATTCTTTGGGTCGAGATGCAGCACTGTAGTTTTCTCACTGGACTGCGGTAGTGCCCACTTCCCAGACCACGTATTCACGAAATCTGGATCTCTGAAGCTGCAAATATTCATCATCAGTTTCTACAGCTCTAGATAACTTGACATCATCCGCGAATGCGATGCAATCAACACCACAGACAGTTATAGCCTTCCTCATTTTCCTTCTGAGAATGTACCCCGACTTCGTTAAGACACGGCGAACAGTTTCCTTCGAGACATTAAGCTTCAGAGATGACCTGATTTCCTGGCACGACATTGTGGTGTTGGATGCTTCTCTGAGGATACGGCGCTTATCCCGATCTGAGAGCAAGAGAGGACGACCAGGGCTCTTCTTGATTCCATATCCTGCTGGTTCCCTGACAAAATTGTTGATTACATGATGACTGCGTCCCAAATCCCGTGCGATTTGACGGTTCGACAGTCCTTGTGCCTTCTTTGCCATAATCTGCCCTTTCTCGAAGTCCGACAGTGAATGTCCTCTCGCCATGATCTAGAAAAGGTGAAACGTAACGGTGATGAGACAGCTTTACCCGAAAAAAATGAGACGCAGTGGAAAAATATGAGGTGGAACTATATTTTTGCGTCGTTGTCAGAAAGACAAATTTCCAAAAAACAAAGAAAAAAAAGTTGCTCGGGAAAGCTAGTTTTCGCTGTTGGCATGCAAGATGATCATGGTAATTGCCACATTTCCTATTTGGCGGCATTTTCTAATACGTCATATAAGACGAGTTTTCGTTAGATTTATTGGTGAACTATCATTTTGCTTCGCAGTGTATGTCAGAGGAACAAACACAGGCACAGTGGTGTAGAACTGAAACGAAAACTTCGTACATCAACAGAATGCGAAAAACTGAATGAACTATACCGTCGATATCATCAAGAGGAAATGAGGTCGTTTATTGCCTTGAACAACTGGCCTGTAAAAGCAGTTGTACAGGAAGGGGCTATAAACAATCACAATCAATTACATGTCGAACGTAAGCATTTTGTATGACAAGATCTGAGCATAATATCTCATATGACCTAGGATTACATTGAAAATAACTGCCTAAAGGGTTTTCTTCACGAGGACTACCACACCCCATCTTTTCCAGAAGTGCGGTCGCACCTGATCACCTCGTAGCGCGTGTGAGAGCCCCCAGGGGATGACCACTGAATATCAGGCGCTGAGCCATGTCTCGGTCAGGGCTATTATGTCAGAAATCAAATCGCTGTATCTGATGGAAAAGGGTCTATCATTCTTATGGACTGATCGTATGTTGGCGTACAAGCATTGTAGACGTCGTTCATGGTTCCGACAGTGTTTACTAGTTTGAAGTACTAGACAGGTTCATAACTGGAGTATGAACAGAAATCAGACACATTTTCAAGGCGTTATCGGTCAGTCCTTCGTAATCAGTCGTCACGACTGATTACGAAGGAGCTTATCCGAGGATCGAGCATCCTTGAAAGACTGAGTGCCCCGCCTTGCAATCCGCTCAGCAGAGCTCTACTCCTTTCCTCCCTAGTTAGGGAGGCCTGATATATATTTTAGGGATGGAGTAGTGCTTTAAGCGGTGTGCACGACGTAATATTTGATTTACATAAAAAGTAGAAGGCAGAACAATTTTAAGAAGACGGGGAAACGAAGAAGTAGCTCGTCCCATGCGGTAAACGGTCAAAGGAGAACATTCAATTTCAAGAAAATCAAAAATACGCTTCAAACTATTAATATCATTAACCAAACGATCACTCGGCAGACTGGATAAACTTTCAGGCAAACCAATAAGAACAACTGAGCGTTTCCGCTCAACATCATCGAAAGAGAAAGTAGGAGGATTCGAAAATTCAGTAGGCTGAGAACTATTGCGAGGAGGATGAGAATCAGAGGTAGAACACGACTGGCTCAAAGCGGCTTTCAATTTGACATTCTCTTCCGCAAGCATGTATACCTCCTCGGTGAGCTCCCGATTACCATTGAGTACGGTATGAAGAAGGTTACGGTCCTCCAGAAAGGGTTGCCAATACTGATCGAAGGTACTGCGGCAGGGTTTGATCTTCCATTAGTAGACTAACGTCCTTATCGAACTTTCCAGGTGGCGAGATAGGCGATGGATCAATGCACGATCTCTTCACGGGGCGATCATGAACAACGCGGGCCGACACTGGTGTTTCCATTGGAATGCAAAACGAGGAGTAGAAACGTTTGAAAAATAAAAGAAGCTCAAACAATAGTCGAGAAAAATACACCTCTGAGTGTGGCCAACAGAGAATCCCAAGGGATCGCACCGCGCCACAACGATGCTCGCAGAAATAATTCTGAACGCTGCAATAGGCGTGAATCGGAGGCGTCAGGATGAGTTGAGAAAGTCAGCTCCCATAATCAGTCCACGAGAATGAGCAGTCAGTCGAATAAAGTGGATTAGTATAGAAGTACCTGTTGCTGGAAAACCTGGGTGACGGTAGGTAAGAGATCAATGGGACAGTGGTATATAGGATGCACGAAACAGGAAAATCACCAAAAGTCAACCAACACTACCAACGACTCCTACAGCACCAAAACCTGAAATACGACTCCCCTCCCAACAATGAGCAAGTACGACCCCCCTTTACAACGTCCATGAAGCGAGAAAAATCAACTATCAAAATAAATTTTTCCCAGCCCAAATACGACCCCCCTCTCCTGGCGGCCAAATACGACCCCCCTATTGGGGATTCCCCAACAACGATGTGCCCTGCCTCACCGTGGTTGCTGATACAGATTAATCATGGTAGTAGTGATAAGGTCAATCGCTACTGTTCATGGCATCTCTGTAAACAACCACCATACCTCTAAAATACAGCTACTTTAGCGGTTGTATATTCAATGATAAGATGACAGGTATGAGTTCTGCTCAAACTTCTGAGAGCCTGATATTAATGTGATAACTTCTGGAAGCTTGGGTGACCCTCTCCTTCTGAGTCCCCTTATCGGATCTTATCAACTACTATCATTTCTTGTCACCCGCCAGCAATGTTCTCGTCCAACCCCTTATAGCTGTTCTCAAAACCATGGCCTCACTGCGCGAATATGGTGACCTCCTTATTCTGAAGCGCCTTATCAAATCTTGTTGACCGCTGACACCCACCAATGTTTTTGTCCCATACTCTGTATCATATTTTGGATTCAACGCCTAGCTGATGTTATGGTCCGCACTGCGAATACGCTAACTTTACACTTCTAACGTTGCTTATCCAATCTTATCAGCTGTCATCAAAATCCAGTCACCCACCAACAATGTTTCTTCCCATATCCCTCATCTTATCTCGGAATCAATACTTACTGTTCCTGTCAACGTGTTCTGAATATCTGGACTCTCCCCTTCTGAGGCCCTTTATCGTATCTCATTAGCTGTCACCCACCAATAATATTCTTGTTTCCACCCCCCACTTCTCGAAACCAAGGTCACACGCTCACTGCGACCTGCGCTATGAATGTCGTGACACACAGACGGATGCACCCGAACACACACTTACAGACATACTTGGCCGATTATATATAGTAGGATAACTATCAGGGCTACAAATCTTCAATAAGGAATTCTTTATCGGTGTAATCTTAGTGATTATTGATTTTGACAGCGGAGTACCGTTACGGGCGTTTCAAAGTACCGGCCATTTTGTTGAAGGCACCATTCGTAGCTGTAGGTGTTTGTTGAGATAGTAGCAAAGAATACAGCAAAAGAAATAATCCAAACAAAGTAAAGTAAAGTAAACTGAAGTAACACATGTATTAGAGCCCCGGGGTTCATCTAAACTAAATTCCTGTAAATAAGTAGAGCATTCTTGCGAGTTTCTTCGTACAGAAATTCTTTGGCTGAGAGACGTTCAGTGCTGGAAGGTGCTCAGAAGCCAGGGAGAATTTTTAGCTTGGCACTGGTTTTCTTCCACGTAGGTGTTGGAAGAAAATGCAAATAAAAAGGCGAAAAAAACAACAAACCTTAGAAGGGAGGGGGTCGTATCGATCCACCTTTTAGGTGGGGGGGGGTCGTACGGACTCGACCAAAATCCCCAACCAAAAATGTGCACTGATTGCATATGCTCCTCGAAAAAGTTATGTGAGGACGCAGAGTCTTTCTAGAACAGATTTTGCCCAGGAAGACTGTGAGCTGGAGTCTAAAGAATGGGACAGCAGAGGTTATTCCGCACGGAATGGATCAGAATGCGTTCACACTCAGCGTTCTGAGCGCATGGCAGCGCTTTGAGCGTTTCAAGCGAGTAGAGGATCACAGCTATCGGTTTTTCGTATGCCAGGATACAGCTGCAGTTCGGATGTACACCAGCACATTGCATGGTAGCACATTGCAGTGTTTTAAGCTCCTAGGAAAGAATAGGTGTCTAGCGCTTTGAGCGCGTTCGCGAAAACAATAACGATTTTCAGTAGGGCGCAAGTGGCTCACAAAAGAATTTAGGCGTGAGGTTGAATGCATTGCGATAGTCGGCTGCGGACTCACACCATATTCGACGCGCTTCAACCTAAAAAAAGCGGAGGCGGTCATTTGGCTGACCACGCATTTGACGTGCTCTGACCAGAGCACATCGTTGACATCCCCAATAGGGGGTCGTATTTGGCCGCCAGGAGAGGGGGTCGTATTTGGGCTGAGAAAAATTTATTTTGATAGTTGATTTTTCTCGCTTCACGGACGTTGTAAAGGGGGGGGGGTCGTACTTGCTCATTGTAGGTGGGGGGGGTGTCATATTTACTTTCTAGGACTGGTGGGAGTGGTGGTTGACTTTTCGTGATTTTCCTGTTTCATGCGTACTATATACCCCCCCCGCTCGACAGCAAAATTTTGGGAAAAAGTAGGGAAGTTTCCCGGGAAATTTGAAATTCTGCAAAAAAACTCTGAGAATTGGCAGAAGGGGCGGGGGGTCGTATTGTCTCGCGGCTTTTCCTGTTTCACATGTGCTATTTACCCCCACTCCCCCCTCCCCCGCTCGACGGCTCGATTCGATGAGGAGGGACAGAGGCCGGAGGGGGGGGGGGTCGTACCAACCCCCCAAAAAGGGGAGGTCGTACGGACTCAACTAAAATCCCCAACCAATGATGTGCCCTGGTTCTGACAGGTAGCGGTAGGTGCCTACCAAGTTGCATAACTTGCGAATCACTGAACTATAAAGTTCTCGTGAGTTATGGCCCAGCAAAAGCCGTCATTGTTGCCTGTTGAGCTCAATATAAAGCTAAGTCTTCTTCTAATGATTAGTTCAGGAAATACAGTGTTCGGACGAGTTGCTTCGCCTGGAAGTCGGTTTGCCTGAAGCGTAGGCGACAAAAAAATGAAATACGCCAAACGAAATACACCGAAAAAAGCGGTCAGCCGATTTTTCGTGTTGTTAAAGGTTTCTCTGCGCTTTTGCCTTTCATTTTATGATTCTAGCTGGTGAGGTGCTAACGCATTTGGGGTGGGGAACTCGCGGCGAGCGATGCTCTTCTGCTCCTTCCTCGGCGAAATAAAAGTAGTTTCATGTTTAGGACATGAACACAACACCGCCCTAAGCAATTCAGCAGGTAAAACAGTTAGCGCCGGAAGTGCGAAGGAAAACTGTAGTACGCAAGAATTTCGTCCGAGCCTACAGGGGAAGGAGTTCTGGCCTAGGTGAAACCATTCTTTGTGTAAAAGTGACAATCAATCTAACAATCCGCAGACTCTGAAGAAGAGTCTACTATGCTCTCTATAGAATCGTAGAAATTGAACCCTGAGCAGTGCGCTCACAATAAACTTACAAGCAATTCACTTCTGTTTGCTTCGAATATAGCAGGAATCATCTGTTATTTACTGGTTCGTGGACTTTGTCTTGAGTACTGTTGAAATGTCTGAGCGAGCAGGTCTCAATATGTTTTCTGACCATTTTATTCTGAAAGGCCTCCAGAACCTTCATCAATTATAAGTGTCATCTACATAGACTGAGGATATTATGTGAATGCACCTTAGGCCCCTAGCAATGTGTGAACAATCCAACAGTATATAGGCGCTGCAATCGTTTATTGAAGACTGCTCGGTGAGTCGGCTCGTGGTAGAATGCTTACAAAAAGGGGGCGTCCCTCTAACATCAGGCGGGGTCGCGCCTGGTCTATCTAATCTGCTTCACCAAGGGTCATAAATACATTGCTAGGGGCCTAAGTCACATTCACATAATATCCTCATTGTGTCTAGATGACACTTATAATTGATGAAGGTTCTGGAGGCATCCAGAACACTCCGCGGCGGCAAAAGGGGAAAAGAATAACTACTGATAAATACTAAAAAAGTACTACTTGCTTAGTTGAGGTCATACCTTCATGACAATACGACAGTCAGGGCTTCTTTAGTAAGTTTCCGTGCACCAGCGGGGTACCACAGGGTGGTGTACTATCCCCTCTGCTGTTCCTGATTTACACCCTAGAGCTGCCCCAATTTCTCAGAACTATTCCTGACATCCAGGTGCGTATCTATGCTGATGACATCAAACTGTATGTGGTGTATGACAATGAGAATAGTCGAGAAATGCGGCAAGCGCTCAAACAGTCTGTGGGGCGAATGTGCGAATGGGCGAGTCTTTGGGATATTCCTCTAAACCTGAACAAGTGCTTAGTCATGCATATAGGGAAGGGCGCATCCCCTGATTACATAGTTAATGGTGTCATGCTCCCAAGATGTGATTCTGTGAAGGATCTAGGAGTTCTTTTCGAATCAAGCTTGAAGTTCTCCAACCACATCGATCATGTGGTGAAGAAAGCGTATTCCGTCTTATTTACGATAATAAGGAATGTTCATAATTCAGATCCGTTCATACTTCTGCGCCTTTATAAAGCGTATGTTTTGCCACACTTAGAGTATTGCTCGCAAGTGTGGTGTCCTTCTCTCAAGAAAGACATAGTTAAAATTGAAAGAGTTCAACATTTGTTTACACGTCTTCTTTGGTATCGATCCACATCCTGTATAGATCGTAGTGATATCCCTACTTATAGCAGCCGCCTGAGAGCTTTTTCCCTGCATTCTTTGCAATATCGAAGGATCGTGGCTGATTTAGTGTTCTGTTTTCGAGTGCTTCGAAAAGAGGTAAAGTTATCAGCGAGTAAGTATTGGATTTTCAGGCCAACAAGTGAGAGGCTGGGTGGGTTCAACCTTCACTATGCCCCGATTCTTTCCAAAAACTTTTCGTTAACTTTCAATAATGTCTTCTACCGATGTGCAAGGTGGTTTGAGCTTTTGCCGGCCCAGGTACTCCAGTCGCCTGATAGTAAGACATTCAAACGTAGGCTAGGAGAGTTGGACCTCTTGCACATCCTGAAAGTACCAGAGTATCTATGAGCGTCTCACTCTTTTTATTTTCAGTTCAATCCGTATCTTGTTAAAACACATGGTACGCTCAACACATTGAGGGTGTATGAGACTATCAGCCCCCCAGCTGTCGATGTGTCGTGGTCCCCCCGCCCAAAACTGCACGGGGTCAGAGTACGGGACCGTGGGAAAGTCGTAATTCCTTGCTACGCCGCCCGTTTTTGCAAACTCACGTTTTTACTAACACCGTCCGCGCGGCGCGGTCGCGTGCAGCTCTCTTGGCTTTTTGCCAAGTCCTGTAATTGCGCTTTGGAATACAAGTACAACGCAATTTCTTTATGCGGATAACATTTTAGGTTCTGCAAAATAAGAACTGAAGATGATGACGAGGGCTAGAACTCAAGAGCAACTGTGCTGCTTCTGCAACAGCCCTCGCAGGCCGCGCATTCCCACAAAACATCAAAATAAAAACGGCCTAAGCGTCCCACTCGTTAGTTTGAAGTATTTCTATAGCATTAGAGCCGGATTCGAGCCGGATCGCAGAAATGCACACGCGATTTTAATTTATTGCGTTTCCTTAGTTTTTTCAATTTTTTTTTTACATCTACATTCGTTGTTGTTCATTTCTAGCCTTTGTCATCTTCATCACCTTCTATTCGGACTTTGAAGCATGAGCAATACCTCAAATGTTAGGAAATTGCGTTTTGCTTGTATTGTCATGTTGTCATGTTGTCCGTTTTTATTGTCATGTTCTGTGGGAATGCGCGGCCTCTGAGGGATATTGCAGTTGCTCTTGAGTTCTAGCCCTCGTCATCATCGTTCTTATTTTGCGGCACCTTGTTATCCGCATAAAGAAATTGCGTTGTACTTGTATTCCAAAGCGCAACTGCAGGACTTGGCAAAAAGCCAAGACAGCTGCACGCGAGCGCGCCGCGCGTTAGCATAAACGTGAGGGCGGTGTAGCAAGGAATTACGACTTTCCCACGGCCCCGTACTCTGACCCCGTGCAGTTTTGGGCGGGGGGACCACGACACATCGACAGCTGGGGGGCTGATAGTCTCATACACCCTCAATGTGTTTGAGCGTACCATGTGTCTTTAAGCACTGCACATCATCACTGTACATCTCATCACAAATATCTGGTTTCACGCAGTGGACTCTTGGGCGCATTTGTCCACTATCTTGATATTATCACATCTTCTGTTTTCTGAGAGAGGTTGAATTTATTCTTGGTCTGATCTTCCTGTTGTTCATCTTCTCTTGATTGACAGCCTCTATGTGAAATAATTTCGACTGTTGTGAAGTATATGCTTAGAGATGTTGTTGATAATTTGAACATAAGTATCCGTGGGCGATCTTGCTTGAGTTGTGCTGGTTAGTTGTTTGATGAGCTTGAAGGGTGATGAACCCTCTCGCTTGAGGTCCCCCTTGTTCGTTCGCCTGGGGTCCCGGACGAATTCGTTCGTAACGGGTTAAGTTGTCAGCAAGCCCCAGTAGAGTGCCGTCTTGTATACAGGGGTGGGGGGGGGGCCAAAAAAAAAGACTTTTTTTTCTTCCTTGACTTCGAGGCGTTGTAAGTTACACTTTATTAATTCTTATCGGATATTTTCCACCATATTAAAGAGCATATCAAATACTATTATGATACTCCGCCACAGCCTTCTGGAGGAGCGCCATCGAGAGATTCTGCCACGCGCGTGGTGCCTGAGATCAGCGAGATAGTCGATTTCTCCGCCACCGTAGACCACCCTATTGAACTCCGCCCGAACCAGGTAATTGAGGGGGTTTGGGTCAGATGACCTGCTTGAATATTCCACCTTCCTCAGGTACTCAACGCCCTCCATTCCAAGTAGGCAAGAGTTTTCCCAACGCCCTTTGATTCCATGTGGTGTCACCTAATCCTGTAGCAGTACAAAGTTTCCAAGAAGGTACGGGCGACGACATGTGGGGAGGATATTCTTCTCGAGTTGCTCGATGTAACCGCCAGTGCTCACCTTCAGTCCGTTGCCCGCGAAGAAAATATCGGTCTCTCCATTCCAGGTACGTCCGGTCCCCACCATCAACTGGCCTTGGCGACTGAGGTGAAGATGATGTCCTAGACCGTAGCGACGTTGACGGAGCTGCTCGATGATGGAGGTCTTCCAGATCGAGAGTACTGGTCTCCAGGTAGCTATCCATGGGTGACTCCATACTAGAAGTTTCGCAGCTGTTTGGAGGTGACATGAATTCCGAAGGTCTTCTCCAGTCAGGTTGCGGCTGGAGATGACTTCATATTTTGGTGTACATGAAGGTGATGGGCGAGAGCCAGCTCCTGCTTATAGAGGAACATCTTGGGTATCTTGGTACTCGTATCCACGTCCTCTGTCTGGGCTGCGAAAACTTTGCTGATATGTGACTCGGTCGAAATGTCTTTTTTTGGCCCCCCTCTATACGCTTTCAGAACCAAGGACCAGGATCTCGTGAGGGGACTTTTTCATCTGCTGGATGGGGAAAACAACGTTATCCACCTGGCACAATGAAAGTTTCATATCTCATTCCCACTACCACGTCACGCTACCCGAATTTCGGTCACTCTGTTATCTTTATTCTTTTATATTCATGGCTTCATTTGTTTTCTTTCCTTCTAACTGCGTTTCTTTTCTGTGCAATGAGTTTGTTCTTATTAACTATGCGGCGCACCTTCTGGTGTATTTTATAAATAAATAAATAAATAAACAAATAAATAAGGTGGGAATAAGCACAGCGTAGACCCAGCCTCAGGGGTATTAACACATGATTCAAGGGGATGTGATATCATGATGTAGTCGTCGAAGCAGTCGGTGCTGGGGATGGGTTGTATTGGAGGCCAGTCTTGTTCAGCGGCACTGATGAGCACATGAAAGCGTAGAGATCAATTCATGATGTGCTATAGAAATGGAAAGCGAGTGATCGAATGAGATGGGAAAAACGGGTTGAACGGGCCTTTTGTAAATTTCCTTCGTGCGGATGGACTGCTCGAGGTTGTGATGGGGCATTGGTGCTTTCTTCAACCGCGTCCAGAGGAATAATGTGGTGAAAAGAGTGGTGATATTTTTTAATGAAATCATAATGGCACAAGCACTGTGGGATTAATTCGGTCATACCGACTGGAATCCTTTGCTGGGCGTTGATGCGTGTGAACGGCTCGGAAGTAGTGGAGATTGAAGCAGGTAACAATGGCACGTGAAGAGGTAGGTAGTGAAATAAAGAGTTAAGTTGACAAGATAATATATTGGTTACTTCGCTCTTTATAACGGCATGAACTAGTTTGGTAGCCATATTGAAAAATGTTTAATAATGCCTACTAAAAACTAGCTGCAGTGATTAAGTACCAAATAGATAGGATAGAGCTACTATCCTATCTACTAAGGCTATAACCGTTGTTGCTGAGGCGGTGGCTAGCTTCCAGTGGGGCGAATAGTGTCCATTAAACACGAAGGTCGGATATTTTTATTTCTGGTAAGGATACTATAAAGCTTTCTTTCTGATAGTGCTCATGGTTGAAATCGAACACCGAATCGTGTTTTTCAACGTGGTATAGAAGAGTACCGTTCAGTGGTAGAGTAATTTCTCATTTCCACATTCGACAACGCAGTTTTGGGAAACCATTGCGTAGTCGTAACTGAGCTTGACTCTGGTTTGCGGACTTGTGGAACCACATTCTATGGAGAATGAATGATGTCCACAGACTACGGTAACTTTTGTGGGGTTTTTTGGTTTTGCACTGCGTGGTAATTGCCGCGCCTTGTATGCAGCTATAGCACCCTGTTAAGCTACTGAGGGATACCGTGCACTTTTCATCGTCAGCGAAATTGACACTTTCTGTGAGGAATTTCGACTGAACGGTTACAGTGGTTTCAACTTCAGCTGAACTAGCGAATATTTCGCTGCCAGTACTGTGAATTTCCACTGAAGGTGTGACTAGCGGCAAGAAGGTGGTCACTGTCGTCCTATTTGTCGAAGCGACGTTTCTGGACAGTGGCAATGGTGCTTGCTCCAGACTGTGTTACAGTCACAGATGATAATGTAAATTGTGATGTAGAAGGTTCCTTCAAGCTGTCTTCAAATTCATGAAATCATATGCCTTAGTTTTTGTTGCTCTTAGGACTGTGCGCGTTTTCGTGGGTTTACCCGAAAGTGGTGCAATTGGCACTTCAGCCGCATCGTTATCTACCGAACGTATTTCTAGTGGGCATAATTTATTTAATGGTCTTTGTAGGAGATTACCGCTTGGGGTGAGGCATATGTGCTCCTTCCATGAGACCCTGGGAGGCTGAGCTTCCTCTGAACCCTCTGCAGCTCTCCTTTCATATCTGAGAGCTAGCCTTCTATGCTACAGACAAAACGTCCCGCGTCCTTCAATGTTCTGGAAAAGTGGGTCTCTTTCTCGAGTTCTTCCACTTCTGCGATAACCTCATTTTTCTCTTCTTCTGTTTTCGATTTGATCGAACTGCAAAAGTCCTCCAGAAGTTGGGCCTTAGTTTCTAATTTTTCTGTCGCTGGTTTTACTTGCGTGAGGCAAGTAGTTAAATGTCCTACATTGGCAGCGCATGCCTCGAATCGCTCGTTATCCCCTCTGGGAGACTGATTTTTTGGCGGTAGCACTCGTATATTTTCAATTTTTCCTCTACTGATTTCGCGCTGCTAACTACGGCTTTTTTATAGAAATATGTTGACGTAATTATAGAAATAAAGTTCAAGGTTCTTCCGCAACAGTATGTAATCAAAAGTAAGGTGAGTTATTTTGTTATGAGTACCGGTCCGGGTTTGTTTCCTCGATTCGATGGACCAGATTGTTCACAGTATATAGGCGTTGCAGTCGTTTATTGTTGACTGCTCGGTGAGTCGGCTAGTGGTAGAATGCTCACAAAAAGGGGGCGTCCCTCTAACATCAGGCGGGGTCGCGCCTGGTCTATCTAATCTGTTCACCAAGGGTCATAAATACATTGCTAGGGGCCTAAGTCACATTCACATAATATCCTCATTGTGTCTAGATGACACTTATAATTGATGAAGGTTCTGAAGGCATTCCAGAACACATTTCAAGCTCTGACGAAGGCAAAGACGCCGAAACGTAGGCCTCCAATAAAGTTGCTCACTCGTGGAAATATCAGACTGAAGGGTGTACGGGCTTTCATCTGATGGTGTAGCGGTGGTAGACATAGGTAACAAGGAGATTTTTATATATTATTGTTTACATAATACGTGGGATAATGGGGACAAGACGAAGGAGAGCAGCCAGGGCTGACTGGTAGACGAACAGCTGTCGCTGTTACTGGGTGAGACTGGACTACTGACTCTAGCTGGCGACTGCTTAAGTACTCGCCCAGCTATTGCATCATGCTGACTTCGGAGTAGTCTAGACGACAGGTGCTGGGCAGTTGGCTGTAACTGCATCCTCCACTATGAGCTTTCTGCTATACACCACGACATCTCCATTCCTCACAGTAAGTCGTCCGCGAGCTTCGAGCATTATTCCATTAGGTCTTGAAGGGGAACGTACGAAGTGTTCCGGAACAATGATACTCGAAACATAATTCCAGCAAAATGGCTGTAATATTGTGTAATATTACCATTTTGCTGGAATTATGTTTCGAGTATCGAGTAGTATAGGGTAATATTGTCACACTGTATGAGGATCAAGGAAGGCATACATGATGTCGAGAGAATTTGCCTGCATGGTAGAGTAAGTGCATGGTACTTCAGTCATTAATAGTCATTTGCGTCCTCGTTTCCAGAATAGTCCTCTGGAGTCGAAACGAGTAGTTGATGGACAAAGGTTGGGGTGGGGCTGATGTGCCGAAGGCTCGCGTCCTTCCTCATCGCCAACTGTGTGGCATCCACCCAATGCAATCCCCTCTCCAAAAGTAGAGAATGCCGCCGCAACCCACTGTTCAAGAGTGCTCCGCTCACGGTCCACAGGACCAAAAGTGTCGACAGAGCTCAGCCGATGATGCTGCTCATTTTCCTCCTGAAACAAACTGACAATAATACCCCACACAAAATACGACAGAAGTTAAATAATCCCTTACCCTAAAACACTCCTCACGAAACACGCGCACCGCATCTCGTATATTCGCTAGCCCATGTAGGACTTTGCGGTGAAACACACCATCTTCTTTAATAGACTCTTCCATAGCCTCGTCCCATTGTTCAGCGGCACGAAGCTCATTCATCAAGCCATTCACCTCCATAGCGGTATTCGCACATCCAAGGCACGTGGGTGACTAAAACATATACCAACTGTTCCAAAGAAGTCACCGCCAGCATACTCAGCATTTTTTCGTAGGATCCATGTGAAGCAGGAGAGGGATCCGTCTTTCGGAATCCTTCAGGCAATAATAAGGACATTATTAGTACTGCACGGAAAGAATCAAACATATGGCTAGGATACCAAGTATAACGAATACACAAACATCAAAAGAATTTCTTTATCAACATGAGCAGCAAAAGGGATGCGCTCTCTTTTCCGTGCATGCGCGGTTTTCACTTCGGTGATTGGCCGCCGAATACTCCCAAAATGACCCTCTCTGATATTTCACGACCTCCCAATACACTCAAAAAACAGATATAATAAAAGTGCACAATTTTAACAACTATCTGAATCCTTACATCCAGCTGCTTTAGAGTGCCATTCGTCAGGTCCTCCGTCAGGGCTCCTGCCTTAGCCAATGTGTCTTTGAAGCGTTTTCGCTCGACTTCTCGATATTTAACGCGTTCTTAAATCTTTTAATGCTTGCGGCGCAGGGCGATCTTCAGAAAACGAATCCACTCCCGCTGCTCACAACAATTGGAGAATTGTAGCTGGAAAAAAAATCACATTTTTCAAAAAAATTTATCTCGCTGGGACCTCCATATCAGTGAGGGGTGTACGGGCCTTCATCTGATGGTGTAGCGGTGGTAGACATAGGTAACAAGGAGATTTTAATATATTTATTGTTTACATAATACGTGGGATAATGGGGACAAGACGAAGGAAAGCAGCCCGAGGCTGACTGGTAGACGAACAGCTGTCGCTGTTACTGGGTGAGACTGGACTACTGACTCTAGCTGGCGACTGCTTAGTACTCGCCCAGCTATTGCATCATGCTGACTTCGGAGCAGTCTAGACGACAGTGCTGGGCAGTTGGCCGTGACTACATCCTCCACCATGAGCTTTCGGCTACTATACGACGGATACGACAGAAAGGCTAGAAGAGATAAGAGAACTAGTCATCTATGCGCTGTTTCAAACACGTTCTAGCAAATATTTTGTTTTATTCTTATTTGCCTGCTAGTTTCGCGCTTCAAGTACTAACCATCTCTGGGCTGTTTCGAGCATATCTCGCCGAGAAAGGAGCAGAAAAGCAAGTGAGTCATTGCTCGCCGCGAGCTACCCACCACCCCCCCCCCCGCCAAATACGTCAGCACCTCAACAGCTAGAAATCATAACATGAACCGCAAAAGCTCAGAGATGGAAACTAAAAACAAGAAAAATTGGCTAGGACCGCTTGCGTTGAATATGCTGTGAGTCCGTAGCCGTCTGTCTCAATGCACTCGACCTCACGCCTAAATTCTTTTGTGAGCCACTTGCGCCCTAGTGAACAATCGTATTGTCTCGCTAAAGGCTCAGCGCTACACGCGAAACGCTAACAACGCTGGCGTGCGATAAAAACGCAGAGTCAAAGGCAGCCTCCCACCTCTATTTATTAATATAGCACCCTGAAATACCTCGTTACCTAAGTGCGAAACAGCATGAATCACGTATATAAATCTCTTCTAAACAATACCAGTTAAACAAGCACGGGAACATCAGGAGTCAAGCAACAACTTCACAGCAAGATGGCGGAAATCCTTCAAGTTGAAGACTAAATATAGTTAATGATTTAGCGTGCGCCAGCGGCTACAGAAGCATGGGTTTCGACCTGGCGTATGCCAACGTTTTCGCGGGCAGTTTTGCTCAAGCCAAAAATGCCCGCGAAAACGCTGGCGTATGCTGACACGAAGTATGAACGCGGTCTTATCTATTGGAGTCACTTGGTGCAACTACTGGCAACAGTGTCTGAGTGAGTCTAAATCGAATCCCGCTTATGAATTCTAGAGCAAAAAATGCTTTTATTTCAGGCATGCTTCCTCGTTTTACGAACAGCGAATAGAACAACCTTATGGTTCCCGGACTATGCTGAAAAAAATATTCGAAATCGCCGATGCACGTATGGCTCTAATTCTGACCCCTTTGAAACTGGTTTGGTGTAGGAGTTTCTGGGACCAGTAGACACTATCCAAAAATAGGAAAATTGGCGTTATTGCCAAGGTGATGTTGCTTAATTTCCTGTGTTACGCAACCCGTAAACAAAGCCGGACAACGACGCACGGCTAAAGTTTGTAATGGCTGTGGAACCACTGTGTGCGCTGCGCCGCGGTTACAGTGTCCCATTAATGCTATGGATAGTTTTTACGGGCTGCTGAAGTCTGCTTCTCGTCGGCTGTAGATTAATTCGAGTCAGGTTAGTAAACAATCTCGTAGGCTAAGTTTGGTTTGATATCAAGTCTTGTTTCTGAAGCTTTATTTTTATCTTTTTCCTTATAGATAAAGTTTTTACTTTAACAAACCCTCCCTTTTTATATAGGTGGTTAATTAGGACCTGAACCTACCGAAATGCTAGTAAAGTCCTGACGGAGCTGTCCTAATCCCTCTTATATTTCTGATGGTATGGATACCTCATTAGGGGTTTCTGACATACTCCATAATCGCAATCTGATGAAAATAAAAAAGTTCATGGTACTTCCACTCAGAAACAGACGGGTTCGCTAGGGCTAGAGTTGCTTCCTAATACAGAGGATTGCTCAAGTTTTTGTTGCTTCAAAATAAGCCCACCGTCCCTGCTTCAAATTGTATAGCAGTTTTTGTTGACGTAATTAAATAATCATAATTTCCATGTATTTATATCTTCGTCCATTTCTAGTCTTCCATTTATTCCTTATTTCATTCAGCTTTTAGGTGCTGAGACTGAGTCGCTTATTATGGCATCGCCGTATGTTGCTAGCGGGTCGTTATCCCAAGAGGATCTTCATAGGATGCTGTCTCCAAGATTAGCGAGTAAGTTTTTCGGTCTTATCATTTTGGCCTTTTTTTGGGACATTTTCTCCTGAGGCTGGCTTGAAAAACCGGATTCATCGTGCAGCTCGTACTAATCTGACTGTTCACTACCTGTGCCATTTTTGGAATTGTATTTGTCTCTTACCCAGTTGCAATAGGTTATCCCAAGTAATCGTCGAGTGCTCTCTTGAAATTCTTAGGTACCGAGTGGAAAGTCTGTTTCTTTCAAGGCTTCTGCGCTTTTTTATAAGCGGTTTCTGACGTGCTGTCGTAAAAAACGTAACACGCGCATCATTTCGAACAGATATGCAAAGAGTCGTCTAATCCTGTTTGTCCCCTCTCCAATCAAGGACTTAATTGATCGAATGGTAAAGTTCTAGCCAACTACTGACTGCAGGGACAGAACTGTGAGTAATGTGTAGTCCTTTTACGCGAAATTGCGGACAAGTGCTGGCCGCCAATTTAATTTCCTCGTTTTTCACAATGCTATCAATAGAACTTTGAAAATGCTGGTTGGCAATTGAACAGTCTAGAAGCAATGAGTTATAAGTGCAACAAACAACTCTTCAGTATTCATCAGTCCACTAAAACGGGGACCATTGTTCCTTTTGTCTTGTGAACATGGTTACGCGATTGATTTGCGTGCTTTCCTCTAAGAGTTCTTCTCAGCGTTTCCATAAGAAAAATGTTGCTGTTTGGCTATTTTTAAAGATGAATGATGCCTTTGACTTTTTAATTTTTAAACAAGCGCCAGCGTGTTAGCAATCAATACTGGGACTTGTGTAATGTAACATACCGACAATGTTCAAGAAAGACTAGTGTGCTACCCACTAAGTTACTTGAAAAATTTCCTCTCTCAACACAGTCACTTTAGACACCTAGGGATATTTTCTTAGCACACACCACCACGTCTACTTGTATATTGGTATCTCAACTCTTTTCTCGTTACTTTTCAAAAGAATCGCCCCTGACTGGGGCTTGTTGTTCTTACCAGATAACCTTACCAGAGTCGATGGAAGAATCACTTCATTGAGAAGAAATACTGGCCTTGAACTGGTTACCTTCTCTTTTTCCTTTTTTTCTTCGGAAGTAAGGCTGAACCTTGGGGCGCCTGCGTTGATTATTCTTGTGAAGCATGTAAGATTAGGAATCCTTGCACGACTATAAGTTCCTGCTTAAGAAGTTTTGCCGACTATTGTATATCTGGTCACAGTCAAACTTGGCGAAAAATTGGTTGTCACGCATGAATTCCTTGTTTTAAGATAGTGGTTCGAAGTCCCTGGGAATTTTGAAATCAATATTGCTAACTTGGTCACTATGTCCGTTTTGAGGGCCTCTTCAAACTGTTTATTATTTCAGAGTTGTCAGCTGAAAGGGAAAGGGATCAACCATCGCTCCGAAACAGGCGCCCTACTGGAACAAGCGCCAATGTGGATGAGGTTGATGATTATAGTGTTAGGAGTCGTTCTCTCCCTGATCAGTTCAGAGGTAAGAATAAGCTTCGTAGCCGTAGTGGTCTTTAGCTTATGAATAACCAACACAACAAGTAGCCACAATGAGTCGAAAGGCATTGTCAACGGTGAGATCGAAATTATAATATTGTCAGTTGTGCCCTGAATATTTATTGATTCGCATCAGTGCTACATGAGGCTCATTGAATCAGTCAAGTCATTCCTGAATCCATAGAAATTCATTAGCGCTGCCTATTGATTGGTGTTGTACCCAAATATATCCGTATAAGCGATTCGTAAATGTCATAACATTTTTCAGGAAGCCCTACGCACGAATGAGAACGCGGGGATACAGGGAAACAAGCATAGCGCCAAGGAGAATTTTTCCTCGGTATGGCCTAGTATCCGGGGGAAGTGGGTAGATATCTCCGATTAATCATCGAAAGTAGTACACTTGGCGGTATCCGGTTGCCGATGAGATAAATAGCGTGTTTGAAACGGGAACACTCAACCATCATTTTTGATCTCCCTGAATACGATCCCCTTCTCGCAACAGCTGTTTACGACGTACGATTGACCTTGTACACAATGCACATTTCAAGACCAAGAGCGCGTCATGGTTGCGGAACCCACGACGCAGGGGGCTGTATCTGACTCCTGCAGAAGGTGTTTGCATTTGGTCTGGCGAATTTTGCTGGCGACTTTTTCCCTCCCCAGGTGTGATATATGACACCAGGAATAGTCTTGCCGATGGGGGAGTGTTTTGCAAGATACACCTCCTCCCCTGACTTTCTGCTCCAGTGCGACCCACTCCATCCCATCCCCCATCCTACCTACTATCTTCCTGAATTTTTCTAACATTTTTCCCGACTTCTCAGTTTCTTTCCGCGGGGGGGGGGCTGTAGCGTTTTTGGAACAGGAAAAACCGGGGAAGTCGGCAAGTGAAATCATTTCTCTCAAGAATTCTGTGAAAAAAAATTTTTCTCTCCTCTCTTCCCTGTATCGACCGAATACGACCCCACCTCTTTTGGGATCCACAACGCGAGACGTGCCGTGATAACTCGTATGGACAGCACAATCTGCGTTTGTTTCGTTAACGGTTATAGCCAAACAGGGAAGAGAAGGTGGGGAAAAGGGAATGGAGTCCTACAGGAGAATAATTCAGATGCTGTTGTGATTTGGTTGCGCTCAACTCGGTGTATTGTGAAGAAGGATCACCAGTCGTTTGCACACGTTCTATGCTTGTGCGAAGCAATGAACTGCTATGAAAACTGCTATGAAATGCAGTAATAGAAGTTGTCTTGAAGAGCACTGTGTGCTTTCACCCTGTCATGCAGCACCATTCTCCAGCAATATTTCTCAGCCTACTCCCCTGTTGCCAAGCCTTCGATGGAGAGTTCTCATCCAGGACAGTGGCAATAATCTCTTTGTAGAATTGTATTGTAATTTTAGGTGTATCCAGGGTCCTGACAATAATCACTTTGTAGAATTGTGTTGTAAAACTTCAGGTGTTTGAAGTTTAGCCTTGATGAATTCTGTTCTTGTTCAGATTTAGTACGAGAACTTAGCGACTACTGTTGGATAGTACGTTTCTGGACTGCATTTTTGATGTGCACCGGGAAGCTTCGATTTTGCATCGCCACGGTTTGCAGATCGATAGCCCTCCTCCTACACCCAGTCTTGAGGTAACATTTCATATTTTGTTGATACGAAAGTTGTGATCGAGAATTCTTAGTTAATTTCACATTTGTAGGATTCTCCGCAGTCCAGCTCCGACACTCCCAGGTCGAGACCCCCGGAGTCGAAATGCCCAGGTAACTTTGCTTTTGTATGTTGAAGCTAACACTGGAAACGGAAAGAAAAGGTGTACTAAGTTGTTCAAGAGTAATATAGTGAAAAGGGAAGGAAACGAAAGCGGAATTATTCTGTTTTCTTGATCTGCGCGATAGCCACTGTTAGGATGAAGCCTGTTTATGAATGAGGGGAAGGGGCTGGAATCGTGCTTTAGCTCTGCTGGAAGGTCCGCACTGACGAAAGCGACTGTAGGGCTTCGGGAAAGAATAGATTTTGACTTTTCGTAGTTTCTATGCATTACGTCCCCCGTCGAATATATGTCCCCGCATCCTATTCCGTCCTTGCTTCACATATTCTTCGTTAGTTCTCTCTAGTGTTTCCTCCTGCGTTCAGTCTCTCCGAAAGAATGCAGAAAATGACGCTATCTCTCCTTGGCAGATTAGCTCCTCAGCGTTGTATTTATAATCCCTGGTCTTTATCAGGCTCTTTCATTCTTTTTAGAGCCAAATACGAAAAGTCGTGGTGATACTAATAGAGTCCCATCCCCATTTTCGCAAACAGTGTCTAACTATGTGAGTTCCTGTTAGCTCTTCTCTGCAACCTGCCTCGTCTTTCTACCCCCAAGCCAACCAACGTGGCGCACACATTAACCAGACCTTGTCGTTGGGGCGCACTTGTCTCTTCGGAGCACGAAAATGCAAACTGGTTAACTGCATAGCACCAGCGGTGACAGCGTGTGGCTCTAGATTTTTTAGTTTTGATCTGGACAAATTCTTACTGAGAGGTCATTTCTGATGACGACTGATGCACGGTATTCGTATGTGTATTTGTAAGTAATGTCAAAACCACGGCTCTTCTACATTTAACCGAAAATCCTTCATTTTTGCTAAATATGAAAGCTCGCAGTTGGATCTACCTAAATGCTGGGATTCGTCTTTGGCCCTAATCGCTGTTGTGATTATTCCGAGGCGAAGGGGGTAACGCGAGCGGTCTGGTGATCAGATCCCAGATCGGCTCCCACCCAGACCAGACAGCCTTATACCGTCAGGGGACTTCTGTAATGCTATCAGATCCCTCTAGGGAAGATGAGAACACTGTCTTGGGCATCAGCTGGTCCCCGCAAGTCATTGTATAGACCACTACGATTCGAAAGTTAGTGGAATGCGTGCCTTATCCGAACAAGTGGATCTGTAAACGTCGAATACTGTGATTACTCGCCCGTCTTCTGCAACAGCAAGCGAGTTTGCTATAGAGAATTTGATTCACAGAAAAAACTTAGAATGCAATAAGGATAATATTCGTAGTGTGGGAGAAACTGTGCGCGAAGCTCAGTGTAGGGTTACCGCATACGACGATCATGGCCACAGTTGTTTTATACTCAAGTTCTTCCTTTTTTTCATAGGTTTTTGTCTCAAATGTTTGTTTCCAGATCACCGTTAAGTGTCGTGTTTGTTTACGGATGGTAGGTGCCAAAGTATTCGAGAAACACATAATTAATTGTAGAAAATTAGACGGCAGTAGAAGCAGCTCACGGTGAGATTTGTTGTAGCATTCACCTAAAGGAACATGACTTCATAAATTTTTAACTTTTCAGGGTGGCTGCCAAAAAAATTGCTGAACAAGAGCTTATTTCTGAGAGTTCCTTCAATGACGATGACTTCGTTGTACGTGACATTTTCTCTTATTATTAGTGGTCTCAGACAGTAAAGATGAAACATGTAGGGGATCCTTAGTTTGCTCGAATGGGCAACGTTGTCAAGTTGAGGTTCAGAGAAGCTCAAATAGGAGGGCTGGCAGTAACTTCAACCCAGTGAGTAAGCGGAATACCAGAATAGGGGACAAAGTTATGGAAGAACTTGATGACAATCCGCCCACTCGAGCAGTTCGTAAGCGTACTTCTTCGTGAAAGAAGTCTGGTCCTCGGTCTCTGAGATAGCCCATCGTCGCGACTTCACAAGAAGTAACGAAGGTGCTGGCGGCCTAAAAAGTTTCAGTTCTGGCGCTCTTTTCTACAGAGTTATATCGAGAGGCGGAGGTGGTGTAGTGACAAGTGGCGCGCTTACCACTCGCGCGGCGCCGGGTTCAAATCCCGGGTCGACTCCCGCCCAGGCCAACCAAGCCTTCTACCCTCCGGGGACGGTAAATTGGTACCAGATTCGTCTGGGAGGATAAAACACTGACTTGTACATCGGCTGGCCACCGCAAGTCATTGTATAGGCCACATCGCATTCAATAAGCCACTACGATTCTGAATGGAAGTAGAATGCGTGCCGCATCCCACAAAGGGATTGATCAACGGCGAAGACTTTAAATGCTTTTATCTTTCTATAGGGACTACTGGATGCCAGTGTCCACCATGTACGATCGAGTGGTCTGTCTTTAAGTGTTCCTGTACTTGCTGCTAGCATGTACGGCTGCCTTTTCCTTTAGATCTTAAATCTGACACACCCCACAACGCATTTGACCGCTGAGAAAGGTGATCGCATTTGACCTGAGAAAAATCCTGATCGTTGACTTGTAAGAAAGCTTCTCTTCGTTAAGAAGTTGGCGCAACAAAACGGAAACAGCAACCATTGTCCATTGTACCTAACCGCATGAGAACGTGACTTCAGTTTGGCGATACCCCTATGGGCGGTTATTTAAGCATCGCCCCCAAATCATATTCAACGCGGGTCAAAGCCTTATTGACCCAGCGATGAATCTACTCATCTCTGATCGCGCGGTCCCAGGGAGGGGGATGAACCATTAGACTTTTCGGACACACATCGCTACGCCCAAAAGTTTCAACAAAAAATTTTTTCGGCTGAAACTTGTGCCTATAGATTGTACCTCGAATGCCCGTGATCAACGAATAATCTACCATTTGTTTCGACGCTGCGTCATTTTGGCGCCAATAAATGCGCCAAATCTGGCGCCACACTTTCACCAAAGTCGATGAAAACTTGCACATGGGGGTTGACCGACATCCTGATTACGAATATCACACTGGTTTTGAGCGCTTGGCGCCATTGGCGCCATTATGCGCCAATATGGCGCTATATTATATTGGCGCGTAATGGCGTCAAATGACGCCAGCGCCAAAAACAATTGTTGAATTCGTAGCCAGGATCTCAATTAATCCCCACATGCGAGTTTCCATCGACTTTGGTGAAAAAAGTGGTGGGCGCCAAATTGGCGCATAATGGCGCCAAATGACGCCAGCGCTCGAACAAATGTTATATTCGTGATCAGCGCATCGAATTACATCTATAGGCAACGTTTCAGCGAAATTTTTTTTGAGTTTTTTGGGGTAGGAATAGTTCAATAGTGCCGACTTTTCATACTGCCAGTTGTAGTCGTTCGTTGATTAGCTTTGGAGGCGCTTCCTGCCGCAGTCCTCATCGACAGAACCCAAATCGTCGCGACGATCAAAATTGGGAAGATGAGCGCGCTCTCATAGATTGTTCCAAGCAGAGCACGCCATCGCGTTGTGATCATTTCGTGTAAAATACGACCTCACCTAATTCTGTCCTCAAATACCACCCCCTCTCCTCCCCATGCTACCTACCACTTTACTAGATTTTCCCAACATCCTACTTCCTTTTTTCCATTTTTTCCCGAAACATTTTCAGTTTTTCAGCCAAGAATTTTCCGTCGAGCGGGCGGGGGTCACAGGGGGGGGGTGGTATATACCTACTGTGAAACAGGAAAATTTCTCAGATTTCCCCTAAGCTCCCACCAGTTTTTCAGAACTTTCCTTGTGGTTTTTCCCCAAAATTTTGCTGTCGAGCGGGAAATGGAGGGGGTTGTCAGGATTTAACTATCATTTTCAACTATCGGAAATAGTAGTTGTATAGATCTTTGGCAGTCCCTCTCTCAACAACGGCCAAATACGACCCTCCTTCCCTTTTATAGCCATCCGTGAAACAAGAGAAATTAACTACTAAAAAATTTTCTCAGACCAAATACGACCCCTCCCCACTCCCTCGCGGTCAAATACCACCACCCCCCGTTGTGTGATCATCACAACGGTGGCGTGCCTTGGTTCCAAATCGTGCTTTTCCTTCCAATGATCCTATTTGTTTCCGTCCATTGTTGTATTCAATCCTACTTCTGTTCCAGAGTCCGATGCCAATACCTACTTCTTCTGGAGATGATGAGGACTGGAATGCTCCGAGGAAGAGGCGGAGAATTAGAAAACGGAAATTGTGAAGTTTCTTCTTCTATTTATGACATATTCTTTTGTTTAAATCTACAACGTGTCCATCTTTCCATAGCAATTGCCCAATTCCACATGTTATATTTACGTGTACTTATTCGAATATGAGTAGCTTTGTTTCTATTCACGTGTGACGTCATGATGCGAGGTTGTGTTCGCGGTATGATATGTGTCTGTCTTTCCTCGCTATCGCGTTGAGAATGTTCTCAAACGCTATGCTTCTTTTCTATTCATACTTCGTTTCTTTAGGAATCGTTCTCGTTTTATAATATTTAATATGTATGTCCCTAATCGCAGCTTAATGCTCTTACCTACGGGTGAATAGGTCTATCCTATTGCTTTGAGAGAGAATTTCTTATATGCCCTCGTTTCTGTTCTCGACTCAGGTGCTGTCGTAAATTGTGATGAATCAGGTGTATAAAAGGTTTATTTGATGAACATCCATCCCTACAATTAGTTTAATTCAGCTCATTCGCAAAATAATGGAGCTTTTCATATTGACGTGTGCAATAATAGTGGGTCATTAGTCTGCAATACTGTAATATAGGTTGGAAGGAAAGTCTTGTCACTGTTGTGACTTTTTTCTCTTTTTATTTTCTAACTCATCTCGTCATAGTTAGCCACTACAGTGCTCCACCCAATGGACAGGTAAGCATTCCCCTCTCCCAGAACTGAGGAAGGCTGCGAGAGAGTAAATCAGCGCCCTCTCGACTGTCATCAAAGTTGCTGAAAGTTTTCTTAGAAGCGGAGCAGGTAGCAATCGTAGGGGACTACGTCAGGAGAATATTATGAGCGGGGACTGGTCTTCCAGCCTTGCTCCTCAATTATCGCGAATTAGGACTCACTAGCACATATGGGGTTCTCGTCGTGACTATAGAACGCACGGTGACAGAGATATATATTCGGTACATTTTCCTCAAACACTCTTTCATCTCTCTCTGGAGTGAGCGACACAAATGTGGCCCCACTACCCGAGTTGAAAAGTTATTTCACTGGAGACGGCTCAGTTTCGGCAACCTCCTTTGGTCTCCAGGAGCCAGCACAGAGAACCTTCTTGAATACATGCACGTGTTCGGAATACTTAGAATGGATCTTTATCCTTGAAGAGATGACAAACGGTTCGTATGTAGATTGAAATATAGAGACCCTGTCTCTCAATTTCACTAAGCAGTCTCCCGTAAATCCTTTCTGACGACGGCCAGCGAATGGGAGACCCTAAACAAGATGTACCAGGAAACAACCGTGACAGCCGTACCCTCGGTCAAGGTAGGATGCATCCACTCAAGCAATATTCTTGGTCAGTTTCAGCGCAATTACAGGCGAGTGGACGATCTGTCTAGTTAAGGTCTCCGAATATATTGCGTAAGACAGCTGAGTGGTAGGCTCTGGATCCCCCTTGTCTGCTTCGAGAATGGTGGAGTCTTATACTTCTTGGGGCCGTCCCAACCAAGGTTTGTCTTCGAGGATCGTGTCTCCTTTCGCGAAGCGAGCGAACCAAAGGTGGACGGTCCTGATGGTAGTGGTGTCCTCCGCCAATGCACTGCTGATGTTGCGGACAGCTGCCGTGCTCCAGTGCCGCGGGGCCACTGATAGAAGATGATGACCCGAAGATACTCCTGTGAAACTGACATCGTAATTAAACCCAGGGAAGAGCAGGCGCCCTCACACGCCTCTTGCAGGAAAGCTCCCAGAGTGTCCTACAAGCATAGCATGTTACGTCATGTACGAGCATCGAGAATTGAAACTGTAAGCTTTTCAAAAACAGGACTTTCCTTCCAACCTATATAATCACCCTATGTATCAACGCCGGGAGAGAGTGGCGTAGGGGCAAATGGGACCGTTTTTACTGCGCGCATGGTCTCGTGGTCAAGTTGAAGATCGCCTTGCCCCGTCAACCGAGCTTATAGGGCCTCTGGGGCCGACGAACTCGTGGGCGCAGTTCGGCGACGGGAGCGGAGGGGAGGGGGACATTCTGCGCTTTTACGGCTTCAATGGGCACGGGTTACGACTCTGGTGAAACCTGTGGACTCTGGTTGTGAAGCTAGAGCAAGTTCATAGAGCCACCATGTCCAAACACGTCAGCTCTTGTAAGCTCTAGAAAAAGCTCTCTAGATGAGTCGACACGTCGATGGAAAGCAGCAAAAGTGTGAAATGCCCCCCCGCCCCCGTCACCGAAATGCCCCAAACTTGTTTGGGAGAGAGAATCACCACTTGAACATCTGCTGGCCCGTCAACTCATTGCATGGGCCATATACGTTCCAAAAAATTACTGTTCCGTATGGATGTGAAGTGTGTGCGGTAAGAACCTACAAAATGCGTAAGCATTGTCTTTCACCCGTTAGTAATGTTCTTCCACCTCCTCGACGGCGCCGGTAAATACCTACTCTATTGTGTTCTGACTCTTACACTGTCTTCCAGAGAAGAGAGAGGGGATATCAAGATGCTCTAAGATTGCGCCAGTGTGCGGGTTTCACGGACCGGCGGTTTTTCCTCCCTTCGATTACCTTGCTTCTCTTGTCGTGATAAGGAGAAAACAAGACATTCAGACTGGTCAGTAACTCAGGGAATCACATGAGAGAGTGATTCATAAGAGCGTGGGTCGTTCATTTCTCTACAAAAGAATGCAGGTTAAACGAATTTATTCCGAAGAAAAGATAGCAGAGAAAAGATGAAGGGGCTGTCGGTGCTTCATGGCATGCTGCTCGCTCTGCTTATTCCATTTCTGAAACATACACGCGGACGAATTGAATCATTTTCTAGCGTGCAGAAGGTGACTTGGCTGAACATATCTAACATATAATCTCTGGAAAGAAAGTGCAAGAGGACGTTAAAGACTGCAGTGGAAGCTGTACATCAAATCGCGCGACCGAAGCTCTACCGTCGCGAAGCCTGAGACGCTGCCTCAAAAGACGCAGCTTTTGAGCCATTTTCTCAGAACATTAGAGCAGCTTCAGCGGCTGCGAAAGTAGGATCGAAAAACGAATGTGGCAGCGTGAAAGCGTGCGATATTCGCCTATTTCGGCGACCTATCGTGGATGTTGATCCTGCTACAATGCTCTGAGTCGTAGATCCTTGTTTGGTGGATAAAGCAATAGTAAGACTTGTTTACCTGGTTGTTAACGCAGCCCAATGAGTGACAACACAGATATCAGTGGTACTTCTCTGGTGTCTCGTGCATTTGAAGAACTTTGCAATAGCCTGGCGAAGTTCCGAAGAGAACAGCAGCAAAGAGAGGGGAGATATACCAGTCATAGAGTCGTTTATCCAGTAAAACTGAAAAATCTTTTCCAACTGATTTCAGGAAAGTGTGTATACGGCAGTGAGTTTAAGTGTTATTGCCTATGGGTTGCTGGTGGGCACATTAGACAAAAGCAGGAGGGACTACTGAATTTGAAAACCTTAGTATTTGCGGAGACAACGGGCACGATAAATGCTCTAGGCATGTACGATGAACACGGAATTCAAAAATCGTCGGCTTTGCTCAAACTCGCAAATTATAGGATTCCGCGACTTTGAGCAAAGCCTTACGTGATGCTTTTCCCCAAAGGAAATCAGTCTCTAATCATTCTAATAAGACTTTGCATACCAATCCGTGCAGCCTCCTACAATGACGCGTCCACAAATGGTCGCACTAATCGGCAAATCATCACGATCGGATCAGTTTTTTTACCCTTAATAGGCGGCTGAATGCGCTTCTTCCCTTCTCCAACAATTTTTCTGGAGGGGTAATGTCTACCAGTAACGGGAATGGGTCTTTCTTCAGTACGAGGTTCTCCTGCAAGTAGTGCCCGTCTTGTAGTTGAGGACTTCTTTCGGCTTTGTCTTGATTATCACAAATCTTCGACAGTGTCTTTGTAGAGATGCCACAAAAATGTCCCAGCTCCTGTTGAGACCCATGTTGATATTGTCGTAAAGTTTGCTACTATCGCTGTGATTTGTTCACCTTGATCTTCAAGCACTGATGCTTTACCTCAGGCATAGACTCGTACATGATTGAAGTGGTTAATGAGCAGGTGTCTTCGTCCCTTTCTGTCCTAAGTATATCCCATATCACGGCAGCTAGAGAGGCGATCCGTCGGACAAAGTTGTGTGCGCTGCTGGGTTGAGTATCTGTGACCTTTTGACAGCTCACGGATGAAATAAAGAGAACGTCTTCCTGCCTACAGGCTCTAGTACCCATGCTCCGCTACTTCTTTTTAACCCGGCTCCCCTCCAGTTACGCCGATACCTCACAGCTGAATGATTCCAAAGACATGCCTCTCAGGCACCAGATATGAGCTGAAGTTTGCTTTGTGCATTGCACTCGAGGGGAAACTGGCTCTCCCGAATGAGATTACACGATGAATACGCAAGAGAAGAGACTTGTGAGGAAGGTGGGAGATACTAACGCCTACCCAATCACCCCAATTTCGGATTGGAAATGGGTTACGTGAATCGGCAAGGGGCAGACGCCAAGTATGAGTGATATACCAACCACCCCTATCGTCTTGTGCTTGGGCCGTTTCCTTAGACTGCAATAATGCATAGTAGAGTCGTGGCAAATGGACAGTTCGCGAAAAAAGGAAGTACAGATATCACAGTGATGGGACTGCGGAATTGACAGAATGGGAAACTGCATGAGAACAGAAAGCAGTTCAGCGTCCATTGCTCAACAATCTCCATTTCACCGACTCTTCATTCTGAGGATTTTCAACGCGACGAACCAAACTGTTACATATTCAATCTTTTTTCAGCTGATTCTTCCTCAGTTCAATGACGCAGACTGCAAACGCAGTCTTAGGCCTTTATGCTAAGACGAGTGCCGCACATCTCCCTCCGATGAGACCGCATCACATCCATCACGCCTTGCAGTTTTTCAGCGTACAGATCAACTGACACCAGCATCACCCACTTCTCCAGTCTGAAATAAATAAGAGCTTGAAACCAACGTGAACTTTCGCCGAATGAATTCAGTTGATCATTATTCGTGAGCACAGCGATTCCCCTTACAGTCTATTGAAAGCACAATAACATAGTGAAGAAGAACACAAACGGTGTGTTCAGGAGCAGGCCTTGAAGGAAACACAGTCAGAAATCATTTAACGGGAGATATAAGAGTCCTAGTTTTTACACTCCTTATCCCTGAGTCAGTGTAGGCGTGGCATTTGAACATGGCACGAAACTTGTTACTCGTGGATATTCCAGTCGGGGGCAGCTGTCATCTTATTCTGTGTCGGACAGGGACACGAAAACAATTGATAAAGATGAAAACATCTCACCAGAAGCATAGACACCTTCAGGTTAAGTTAAAACATGCGGCCACGCCTATCCGGTCTCAGGAATTTCGAGTATACTTATTTGCGTATGTATTTGTTTACAGAAGTACAAGTGCCGTGAGTTTGTTTCCCAGATCGTGATGCGCAAGCCTGGATTCTAGCAAAAGTAACTTTATCACGATGAGCATATGAGCGGAGACATGAGGTCACTGACGGGGTAGTTGCCTCAATAAACACTGTCGCTGCCCCGTTTCATGGCGGTTCTCGCTAACGTCCTGACTACTCATGGCTTGACCTAGAAATAACAGATCTGCTGCGGTCTGACGCCATTACTGCAGGCAGGTGTTAAGCCCCCTTTTCAAACAGTTACGACGTATGGCCTCACCTTGTCTTTACCAAAGCCAGGGTGGAATGTTTGCTCATACTTACAGAGAAATGTCTCAGGAACATCACACCTGGGTCTTTTGTACAGGTTGCCAAACCGTGCGCCGTAAACTTTGATGATCCACTTCATGACCGGACAGCCTTGCTACTGGGTGTCTCCCTCTCTCTCCCTCTTTTAATGCTTTTAAGGGAAGGGCTGATTCGTCAAGAAAGGCACAACTTTTTGTAATGTGATGGAAAACGCATTCTCAACTTCAGATGTGTGAGTCTTTAATTAAAACATCAGATTAAAACATCAGATTTTCTCACCAATTCCTGACGACCACGTTTAGAGTTTTTCTCAATGAGTAGTCTGCGCCACTCCACAGTGAGTCTCGCATTCAAGGTAACAGTTACCAGAGCATATATGAGACTAACACATATGCAAATGAATCTGTTGACCTGCAAAGCTACCACTTGGCCCAGAATGTTTGTTCTTGAACTAATTTTATGAAAAGAAAATGAAACAATTGCGCAGATTTGAGTTATATAATAACTGTCGGACAGCATTGGGTGACGCCGTCCCACAAGACAAAGTGGCTTTCGTCCACCATTGACGGAAATCGTCGTCAACGCATCAAGTGGATATGATATTCTTGTTTAGGGGGTCGAACTACCCCTAGGGACAAGTTTTCAGGAAATTTGGTGATCTAGGACATTTTGGCGCCGGCGCCTGTGGCGCGGGCGCCAGGTAGTTTCGTGCCAAGCAGCTGTGGTATTCATTTCAGAGGGACAAGCTACCCCCAGGGACACCTTTACGACAAACTTGGCTGTTCGTCCATCTTTATTCTTAGAAAATATACTGGCAGACACCATTGTCTGCGTGTTAATGGCAGTCTTGTTTCCAGGAATGTTGTTTAAACGCGCTAGGGTTACTTGTACTTTGTTTTCTTTTTTTTTAGACCTCAGTTATGAACCGCACTAGTACACTCTTTATCTCTGGAACGGAGTGGGCGTGGCATTCGATCATGTCGTAGTAGTGGTTA
>MU946462.1:0-10055 GCA_036418165.1 Cooperia oncophora
TTGGGGGGGGGGGTGGTACGACCCCGTGGCTCGAGCTGTCGTGGAGCTATCGAGCGGGGAGGGGGAGGAGGTAAACAGCACATGTGTACACCGGAAAAACCGCGAGGAAAATACGATTCCCCTCTCTACCATCCCAACTTCCTATCACCTTTTCCTGAATTTCCTGAAACGCTTCTCGCGAATTTCCCAAAACCAAAAATTTTCCTACTTTTTCCCCAAAAACAAGTTATCGAGTGGGAAAATCGAAAACTTAACAGCTTTTCTCAAGCCAGGAGCCAAATACGATCCCCACAACAACGAACGAAAACGACCCCCGCCCTGAACGTTCTTGAAACAAGAAAAATCAACTATCAAAAAATTTTTCTCGGACTAAATACGACCCCCCCCCTCTCCCAGCACCCAAATGTGGCCTCCCTGTTGGGGATTCCCCAACTACGATGTTTTCTGGCCACTCCTCCAGATGTAAATCATATGGCTGGCCATCTTTGCTCTTCAATAAGCCTGGAAATTAAATGTACTCCAACTGCATTCTATGACTTTCATCAATCATCTATCAATCCATAGCGGTTAAGGACTTCTTGGTGAAGGTTCTCCTGCTGCTTCTTGAGAATTCCTTTTGAGAGGGTGGTGTACGTTGAAAGAGTGCCGATGGGTGTGTCTGATCGAGCGGTTTTAGCGAGTCGAGAATGGGCCGATTGACGAGCATGTTACTAATATACATCGTGTGCGACATGACAGCTGCCTCAGGTCTTCACGTCAACGTTCGCGACAAATTTGACAGCAAACGGCAACGCTGTTCAAACGCTTCACTCGCTCCTTCAATTGCTCGAAATTGCTCCACACACTATGGAGAATAGGCCTCGCGATCTCGTAAAAACTTTCTGATGTTCATCTAGTTTTGCAAGACCTTATTGCTTCCGAATTCTCTCTTGAAAATTCCAAGTAGCTTTGCTGCTCTCTTAACCCCTTTAGTAACCAGGAATATGGCTACGAATATGAGTAGAAGTCTCATTCAATCAACCAAATCTTTAGTCGAATAAGAATGACCAACATCAGGGCACATCGATGAGTTTGGATCAGGTCGAACTCTCCTGCTAAAAAATGGCATTTTGATAACGGCCCCTGCCGCTTTTTACGGTTTTGCCACTTCTGCCATTGTAATTAAGCAAGCAACCACCAGCAACTACTTTGCCAAAGAATGATCAGAAAAGTTTTTTATAATGTATGAGCCTCCGTTTCGCCACGCTCATACCTACTTTTCCTAGATGTCCTCCCAACTTCCTACTTCACGGGATTTCTTCAAGACTTTCTATTTCTCGACCAAAGCCCCACTGTTGAGCCGGTGGGAAGAGCGGGAGCGGGGGGCGGGGGGAAGACAAATCAGCTTAAGCAGAACAAAGAAGTTCCTAGACAATATGCACCTTTATTCCTACCCTCTACTCTCACTAACAGCGACACAACGTGAACGGCCTTCCCTCCCACGATGAAGGATCCCCGAACTGCTCCACGCAAGCAACCCACGGCCGGAAGTTTCCGAGCAGACGTTCTTTGGCCTATGCCACCACCGCAAGAATGAAACGACGCCACTCAATGTCAGTTGTTATTAGTAAAACCAACAAGTGCTCATACTAGCAATTTTGTTGGCTCAAACGGATCATTACCATTAACATAAACGCCAAAGTTTCATATGGAAAGAAGTCGGGAGCTTCAAGAAACTTGGCTGTTACATCGTGAGTAATCCGATCTTTCACTCGCCTGGTTGAAATCGCTGGAATCGTAATTGTTCTGGTTCATTCTTTCAAGCTTGCATGTTCCATGTTGATATTTAGCCGATCTTTCTGCCTTAAAACGACGAAATGCTCTCTTCCTTTCAGAATTGGGCAATCTTGAGTAAAAAAATTTACTTTTCTAAAAGAAAAAAAGTAATTCACTTCTCGAGAAGCTCCTGTGCGAAGTGAATATGCGATGGACATGTGAGCGCCAAGCTCTTGGTCTGGTGATATAGCCTCTCTGGACGCTAGTCGTTTGCGGTGATCACTGGAGTACTGCCTCTGACCCACTGCTTACATAAATGACGATTTCTTCCAAGAAATTATTTGCTGCTTTTCAGAGTTATCACCAAGCAGTTCTCTAGGACCTTTTATAGTCTTGTTTCGTGTAGGGCGAAAATTGGGGAAAATGTTCCACCGCTCTGAATTGGAGTGCTTTAGAAGTTGCAGAGACTGAGAAATTCAGTTGAGCGAGACGAATTGGAGCACCAGAGTAACTGGATTCGATAAATTTACCATACCCAGCGTGACTTTACCGCGATGATCTTACTGCTGATCGGGGGACTTGCGCGAAATACTGAAGTGTTTGTAGGTGTTGCTGACTCGAAAGAAGCTAATGACGAATGACGGTAGGCTCGAATGACGGTAGACGTCGGGCTAATGCAGTTGCTACCCCACTCCGCTGTACATGCGCCGAATTTCTGGCCCTACAGCGTTCCAGCCACTTCCTCGATCTCGTCTCATCGGCCATTTGGTCAGAACGAGAAAACTAGTGATCTGATCATTGAGTCGCTCGTGCAGGACATGGTGTGGATGCTGCGACGATCGATCCTGAATGGACGTCGAACACACGCGGATCAAGAGATTCATCCATATGCACCGAAGTTTGGAAAAGTTTGCTGTTCTAGCATTTTTAATTTGGAAGTTTCTCTGCCAGCTTTGCAACAATTCTACCGTTCCTTCATAAGCTCAGCCTCGTATATCAGTTTGCAAACGCTTTTGTAGCGTTCAGACTATGACGGCGGCGTTTCAGTTGCGCGTAACCGTAGACCGATTGCATCGCGCGAGCGATCGCGTCGCACACGCGACCGAGACGCTGCTGTCGCAAAGTCTTAGCACTGCTTTGTTTTGGTATGATAGCTACTGTTCAACGCCACGATTTGTGCTCGAAAAATTGTCACAAAACATTGAGTTATGGTGGGCAAAGGTCAGACCCCAGACGGAACTCGAACGCGCATCTCCTGCTGACTAGGCGAGTGGGTTATCCATTGCGCCACCAGACCGCTCTTATCGTCTCAGCTCTATGGCTTTTGTGCCACTGGCTTCCAGCACTCACACATCCAATGAGACAAACCTTTTCTTTTCTCTCCTAGAGCAGTTATAAAGGACCTTTCTAGGAACTAAGAATTGGTGTCCGATGTTGAAAATGTTTTTTTAGTGCGTTTGGCTGAATTTGTGCTCGAACAATAGAGAGTGGACCCTAACTTTTACCATATTTTTAAATGTAAAATGTGAAGCTTTCCGGGTTATTTTAACATGAAATATGGTTTTCCATAAAAGTACAATCATTACAAAGGACAGCAAATTGCTGCAGTACATACATTACCTATGACGCACTGTTTCGATTAGAGAAACCTGTTATCTTTACCCAACATGCCCATTATAGCGCCTTGTCGTGACAATTTTGTTGAAGTATTTCCATTTTCCAACGTTCTTCATGGACCCGCCCCCATCATGCTCGATTGTGGAGGCATGCGGAGGCCCTTTCGTGCCGTTCCCTGATGACTCCATGAGGGCGCCTTAACGATCTGTGCTTTACGGGTTCAATTTATTATCCTTCTTTTTTTTCTCAACGTCATTGTATGACTCGACTTTGCAGCTTTTCAGTACTTTCACCTTTAATGAAACCGGAATTCCGCCTCATGTTGCCCGATGTATTGATTTGAAATGCCCTTTTTTGTAGAGTTCTTTCTGTAAATTCAATTAACTAAAGTTTTCAGTGTGCATTTCCTTGCTTGAACCACTTCCATAGAGCATCTTTGTTTCTGTTGTTCGAGTCGTTTGGGCAAATTCAGTGCTCGGAATTTTGGTGCCATAGCCTGAGGCATCACTTACAAAAACTATTTTATTTCCAATTCTAAAGAGGCGCTTACCTAGATAATTGCTCTGTTATATTAATGTTGTGGAGGTGGTCCCGTTTTGAAGGCAGCGAACTCGAGAGAACTAGGCAATTGGGACGTTTCCCACGAGCTGTCGTGCATGGACCGTTTTTTCCCGAGAGACAAGCAACTGATATTGATCATGTTTCCCATGCTAGATTCTGCAACGGATTCTTTCTTGCATTCCTCTGTGACAGGACATTTGCTCCTGCTCCACATATGCCTCTGTGGTGTTAACCCATAATTGGGCGTAGATCGGAGCCAGGGCACATCATGGATTGGGGATTTGGTCGAGCCCGTACTAGCCCCCCTCTGGGCCCGGTAGTCCGAGCCCACAGGGCACATCCGATGCCTGGGGACTTTGTCGAGCCCGTATTTAGCCCCCCCTCCCTAAAAGGTCACCTGACAAGACGCCCCATCGCGCTAGGTTCCCCGTTCTCTGATACGATCCGAGCTGTCGAGCGACCACGAAGCACTTTCAATTAGCTGGGGTTTGGTCGAGCGCTCATAACGCACACAAACTGGTGACTGATGATGACTGCCCGCTCTGTCCGTCCTCATCGAGCTGTTAAGCGAGAGAGGGGGGCTACTGACCTCGTCTCGTGCACCATCCTCTGCCATCTTGCCCAACACTTCCTTCGATTTTCCCAACTTTCTACCAGTTTTTCCGGAAATTCCCAAAAATTTTCCTACTTTTTTCCTAGAAATTTTGCTTCGAGCGGAGTATATAAGACAGCAAACTCACAGACCATTGAACTAAGCTCGCCTACAATGCAGTAAGGCTAAATATGACCCCCCCCCCTTATGGAGCTCGCGATCCGTGAACAAGAAAAAACCAACTGTCAAAAAATTTCTTCTCCAACAAAATACGACACCCCCCCATCCAGCGACCAATACGACCCCCTCCCTGTTGGGGAATCCCCAACGATGATGGGAGCGGGGGAGGGGTAGCACATATGAAAAAACCGTGAAAAGTCAACAAATGGAAAGAAATTTCCCAAAGCCGCAAATTTCTCTCAGAAGGTAAATACGCTCCCCTCTATTATGGCGCCTGTGATACAAGAAAAATCAACTGTCAAAAAAGTTTCTGGGACAAATTTTCGTGACCAAATACGACCCCTTCCCCAACGATGATGTGTCCTAATCGGGCAGATTTTGTGTTTCAAGTTTTCAATCCAATTGCAGCACCACATCCTTATAAAAACGGTCAGACACTCGATCAATAGACGAGCACCTTTCTCATGTGCTGCAGCTCTCTAAAAGCAGCAGTTTTAGTAAACGCGCCGAATGACGTCAAGCAGGGGGGCGAGTGGGCTCCCCCTTGAAGTGAGTGCTGTCAGGCATCTATTCAAAGCAAGGTCCTCTCAATAGTGTTGCACTGTTCCAAACCTGCGCGTGTGGTCGTCGTCGTCGTCGTCAGAGGGGGGCTGGGCTGCGCGTTTTTGCATGGACGACTGCCTCGTTGTAGATGTAGCGCATCGATTCTGATGACGTCGCCTTGCTCGTCAAGAAGGCGTTGTTGACCAGCAATTTTCTTCTTTCGTATAACGTGAACGCTCGTCTCTCGAAGCTTCAAAGTGCACGTCACACCTTCTGGCTCTGTCAGGGATGTGCTGACACTCCCATCTCATGCTTCAACATTAATACCGCTAAATGAGAACGAAAGTCTGCAGTACACTGCATGCCATCCCTTTTCTCAGAATATTCCAGCCGTTCGCCTCATGAGAGCCGCCTGGCACTATTAAGATGGCCGCGACAATTTTTTGCATGCCAAGCTCATTCAGAGGCGGCAAAATGGGGTTATGAGGTCCCCACCGCTGGCTCATCTTCAGATCTGCTACATGGAAGGTATTTTTGTCGTCTGTTGACCCTTACTTTACTGCACAATAACTCTGCTCTTTGTTCGTTTTCGTCACAAAAAAAACATAAAAATGTCTGAAAGGGGCGGCGTCCAGGGTATAACGTAGGTATTCAAAAATAATTACTCCCCATTATGTGTACATTGTATCTATAAAAAGATCTCTAGAAAGGGATGTCGGAGAATGAAGTTATAGAGTGGCGAGATTTCCAGTAAATACATTAATAAATGGGCGGAGTCGTCGGGGGCGGGGTCAGTTGGACTATTGAATGAAAATGTATCCATGGGTGTATCTGGGGATAGATAAGTGTGTAAAAATAGTATAAGCGCACTATATGGTATATAATGTGTGTAATATAAGTGTAAATTGTTATCACAAGAATGCTGAGTTATGCGCAAAAGTGTGACCCAGGCGGGGGTCGAACCCGCACGTTGTGCTTTCGGGCGAGTGCGCTTTATGCCATCAGGGCCGTTCTCACCCTTTCAGCTCAATGGCTTTTATGCTGTAGCCTTACAGCACTCACACCTTTGAAATGGTGATTATTTTTGATTTTTTTGAAGGAATTCTCCCGCCAATTTTTATCCTGGCGCGAAGAAGCCCTTCGGGCATCTATAGTTGCAACACAATAGATCTCATATACATGTCCGCCCCAGAAGCGTCCGCCACATTTTGTCGCAACACAATTTACAACTCACACTAAGCACATTGAACACTATATAATGCATCTATGCTACTCTTTCACATTTTGTGTAAAAGTGCAAATGGTGTTGCGGCAAAAAGGGGCGTGATATGCATGGGGGACGGCCATCAGCAACTGGAGCCCTCTCGGCATGTTGTTTTCCCTTCATTTCTTTTTTCTATTGTTTTCTTTTTCCTTTTCTTTGTTCCTTTGTCTCAAGAATCCTTGCGATCCTTCGCAGCCACTATCTATGGCTTATTTTCCATCCATGACCAAGAAATGCAGTCGATTCGCTGCACTTTATGGCTTATCTGAGCGTCGCACAGCGCTGAAATTCAAACCATATACACTTCTCATGTTATGCACTTGGAAAAAGGCGTATGTTCTCGTCATTTCTAGCCTGACGTGTTCAAACGCCAGGATATGGTGCTTCTACTCTTTCGATTTCTAGACTGGATTCGCACGTCCCTCATTTCCTTTCATTCCCTGAGATTTCCACTTGATCATCCCTTGCATGCATAGCAGAGATTTATCGCGATTCTGGCAAAAACTGAAAGGAATGCAGATTACCTCTATATTTCGGCGTTTTCAAAATAAATGGGTAGGAGAAGGAACGGGGTACACTCGGATAACTCCGAGAAGCTCATCATTGTCATTCACTGATATGCAGGAATCCAGCGGATCCCATCACGCGGTTTTGTAGAAGTATCAATTTTATCCGAAGAGGTGTGCGTAGCTCTGACCTCCTCGAGAGTGAGAAATGGCGCGCACGGATCTCGCTAAGCAGATACAGATAATATATCGTGGATATACCCCGCATCATGTGTGTAATCTGACTGTAAATTGTGTTGCGGCAAAAAGGGGTTATCTGGGGACGGGGCATGTAATGGGCCTTTGCTAAAAAGTGAAAGTGAAAAATGAGAATAACCTAACTAATAACTATCGGCTCAACTCTAGCTCACTTAACAGCATAGATGATGAAATAAATTGTGTGATGTAATAATACGTGTAAATAGTGTTGCGGAAAAAAGAGGCGGTGGTTTTATCTGGGGCTGCATGTGATCGGTCTTCGCTTGTTGTTTCTTTTTTCCTGCTTGGAAAATGAGAAGAACAAAACTCATCAAGCAGGAGTCTTATATGCTGACAGCCTAGAACATCACATGTAATTACACATCACTTCGTCGTTATCCGTAACTGAGCGATCCAGTTTCCACGTAATAATCCTTAACATTCTATAAAGCAGAAACTTTGTGTGTCGGTTTGTCGGTATGTAGGTATGTATGTATGTATGTCGGTTTGTATGTCTGTCCGTCCGCAAAATGCTTTACGGGATTAAACACGTTAGTGAAAGAAGAAAACGACCGCTAGCCAAACCGGGAACTCATGCGTGTGCAGTGTCTCATCCCAATGTTTGATCGTGATACAGCATATATATTAGACAGACCATCGTACAACTTCGAGCCATTGCACGAGCTGCGGGCCTGTGCAGCTTGGACATGGCTGAGCGTGGCGGGGGCAGGGTGGGGGCGTCCCAGGCGTCGCGCCTGCCTCCCTCCCTGCACTGTTGCTCAGCCGGAGGCTGAGCACATGTATTGGAGGGAGGCGAGGGATGGGGTCGCGGGAAAGGGGGGGGGGTACAGTGAGGGGTGCGTAGCGCGCGTTTCAGTAGAAACGCGCACCAATGGATGAGGAAGCCGCTAACAAAATTGCAAGCCAATCTATGTTACCGTAACTAACTAAGAAGTTGTTTTGGTTGTGATAACAATCTCCACTTTATAAGAAAACCACTAACTCGCGAGCCATTGCAGCGGGTTTGCTCGCGTGGGCAGTTTAGACCTAAGCGTCGTGCAAGGGCAAGGTGGACAGGGGGGGGGGGTGGAGTGGCGAGTACGGGAATGGGGTGAGGTGAGGAAGGTGGGAGTTAGTATCGAGTGACCCCTTCTCCCATCCTCACTCCCTTGCGCGTACTCAGTCGGATCTGAGCCCATGCAGGGGAAGGAGGCATATGGATTGAATCGGGCAAACTGGGTACAGTAAGGGGATGCGTAGCGTACGCTTGGATAGGAGCAGGCGGCAAGACAGAAGGAAAGAACCGCTAGCAAAACTGCAAGCTAATCCATGTTACAGCAACGAACTAGGAAGCTGTTTGGATTGTGAATCGCTCCCCTATCTAAGCCAACCACTGTGATAGAGTCTGTGCTATTGCAGGAGCTGCTCGCTTGGGAGCTGGACGTGAGCACGAGCAATACTGTGGTAAGAACAGTGGCGGCGTAGGGTCCTATGTTGCACCAGCTGTTCACCAGGGCGGCTGCATACCACGTGCGGGAGTGGGCGCCAGTTAAATAGGGTCAGTGGGATATGATGTGGTGAGGGGGATACCAGATGAGAACGGCGATTTCGCGATTAGGAGCACATAGCGCCTGCGATAAGATGAGAAGAAAATGGATCGACCGCAGTCGGAACTGAACCGATTAATTGCATTATCAAATTGTGGTAGCGTTTTGATAGTCATAACAGCCTCCACCACATAACACAACCATTTAGTGCACTCAGAACCATCACGGGCTATTCGCGTAGCAGATGAGCGTGACCTGTGGGGTAGGCTGAGCGGGGAATAGCTGAGCGTTATTTGGGGATGACGGACCGATCACGCTCTCCTGAACCAGAGCACAGCAGGCGAACTGGCGGAGACCGCAGATCTTGGCTGTCATAAGATGGGGAGGAGAGTAATCGATTATCCATGACCAGATTTTGAACTTTTCATTATGAAAGTGCCCTGCGATCATATGGCGCGTTTCTACATTCATTTGATTAGAAGACAGCGGTTAGTCACGACTCTAAAGCAGTTGCATGAGCCCGGCGAAGCCGGGCTTCCAAGAAGGAGGAGAGCTCGGCGTTAGCCGGGCGATCCGAGACTGTGTAATGTGTATAATGTGTGTAATCTGACTGTACGTCTTTGAAGGGGAATATAGTGGGAACCGCAACAACCTTCAGAAGTTTCGCGTCAGGAAATTGTGAGATAGCGGGGAGGCACAAGGTTGTATAAGTGACTCCGCCAAAAAGTGACGCCGCCCGCTCGATAGTTATCCAAGTTGTCTTACTCGATTGCGTGCTCTCTCTCCGCTCTTGTCTGGTCTCTCGCCTGGGAACCACATTGATTTTTTGTCTCTCGCTTAGCACAGGGAAAGCCTGATTTCGAGCGTTTTCGACTGTTTCTTTTGCTTTTTTTTATTCACGAGCGAGTCAACTGACACGTACACTTCCATTTCTAACCTCGATCAACGGACTTCTCGCTAGCTCATCGCAGATTCTGCCTTCAAGGACACCTCAAAGAAAATAAGTATCTCTATCTGCTTAAGGGGGCCAAATGGCCAATAAGGATATCGCTCCCGCTCTGAGCTCTTGGTTTTCTGGTTATTCCCGCCAGCAAAATTACGAGCTTGTTGTTGTCTTGTTATTTTTTTAGACTGCTGTTTTTCAACTAGAATATTTGATTACAAAATTCAAGGCCCAAGTGGATTAGGCCGCGTTGGGGTGTTTTGGACGAAGCGCTCGTAGGGAGAGGAAGCCAAAAAATATTCCATGATGG
>MU946463.1:0-10530 GCA_036418165.1 Cooperia oncophora
GACCAAGAAATGCAGTCGATTCGCTGCACTTTATGGCTTATCTGAGCGTCGCACAGCGCTGAAATTCAAACCATATACACTTCTCATGTTATGCACTTGGAAAAAGGCGTATGTTCTCGTCATTTCCAGCCTGACGTGTTCACGCCTTCCCGTAGGGATATTGTGCTTTACTCTTTCGATTTCTAGACTGGATTCGCACGTCCCTCATTTCCTTTCATTCCCTGAGATTTCCACTTGATCATCCCTTGCATGCATAGCAGAGATTTATCGCGATTCTGGCAAAAACTGAAAGGAATGCAGATTACCTCTATATTTCGGCGTTTTCAAAATAAATGGGTAGGAGAGCGAACGGGGTACACTCGGATAACTCCCAGAGCTCTTTCATCACTGATTCCAGGAGATCAGGGATTTGCACCTCGATTTTGTTGAAGTAATCAATTTATACGAAATAGAGGTGTGCGTGGCTCTGAATCCTCGGAAGTGAAAAATGAGAAATAAATATCCGGCCGTAACGCTTAGCTCACACGGATCTCACTAAGCAGATAGATAATAATGTGTATAATGTGTGTAATCTGACTGTAAATTGTGTTGCGGCAAAAAGGGGTTATCTGGGGACGGGGCATGTAATGGGCCTTTGCTAAAAAGTGAAAGTGAAAAATGAGAGATAACTATTCGGCCTCAACTCCTTGCTCACTTAGCAGATAGATGATAATAATGTGTGAAATGTGTGTAATATGAGTGTAAATAGTGTTGCGGAAAAAGGGGCGTGCGGTTATCTGGGGCCTGGGCAGGCTGATGGTCTTCGCTTGTTGTTCCTTTTTTAACCTCTCTTGGAAGAATAGCAAGACAAACATCATCAAGCAGATTCTTATAGCCTGACCCGAGACGCATCACATTTAATTACACTTATCGCTCGTCGTTATCCTACTGAGCGCATCATTCCAGCGTAGATAATCCTTACATTCTATAAAGCAGAAAAAACTGTTTTGTGTGTCAGGTTTTGTCGCGTATATGTAGGCTATGTATGTAGTATTCGGTTGTATGTCGCTCCGTGCCCGCCAAAATGCTTTTACGGGTTTAAACACGTTAGTGAAAGAAGAAAACGACCGCTAGCCAAACCGGGAACCCATCGGTGCAGATGTATCAATCCAATGTTTTGATTGTGATAACAGCATATATAAGACAACCACTCGGTACACTCCGAGCCATTGCACGAGCTGCTGCCGTGGCAGCTGGACGTGTGCTCGTGCGGGGGCAGGGTGGGGGTGCCAGGTCGCCCTGCCTCCTCCTGCATGTGCTCAGCCGGAGCTGAGCACATGTATTGGAGGGAGGCGAGACTGGCGATGGCGGTTGCGGGAAAGGGGGGGGGTACAGTGAGGGCGTGCCGTAGCGGCGCCGTTTCAGCCTAGAAACGCCGCCATCCCAATGATGAGGAAGCGCTAACAATTGCAAGCCAACTATGTTACCGCTAAATAACTAATGGAAGTTAGTATTTGCGTTGCTGATAACAATCATCCACCTTTATAAAGAAAACCCACTACAACTCGAGCCATTGCACGGGGTATGCCCTCAAGCGTAGAGCAGTTAGATAAGCGCGTGCTAAGGGGCAAGGTGGGGAGGGGGGGCGGTGGAAGTGGCGAGTACGGAATGGGGTGAGGTGAGGAAGGTGGGAGTTAGTATCGAGTGACCCCCTTCTCCCATCCTCACTCCCTTGCGCTACTCAGTCGGATCTGCAGTCCATGTAGGGGAAGAGAGGCCCACTATGGATTTGAATCGGCCGCAAACTGGGTACAGTAAGGGGATGCGTAGCGTACGCTTGGATAGGAGCAGGCGGCAAGACAGAAGGAAAGAACCGCCTAGCAAAACTGCAAGCTAATCCATGTTACAGCAACGAACTAGGAAGCTGTTTGGATTGTGAATCGCTCCCCTATCTAAGCCAACCACTGTGATAGAGTCTGTGCTATTGCAGGAGCTGCTCGCATTGGGCAGCCTGGACGCTGGCAACGAGCTGACAAATACTGTGGTAAGAACAGTGGCGGCGTAGGGTCCTATGTTGCACCAGCTGCTCACGTGGCGGCTGTATAGCACGTGCGGGAGTGGGCGCCAGTTAAATAGGCCCGTCAGTGCTGGCGACTATGATGTGGTGACGAGGGCGAATACCAGCTGAGACACAGGCGACCTTTTCGCGATTAGGAGCACAGTCAGCGCATCTTGCGACTAAGATGAGTAAGAAAATGCGATCGCGCAGTCGGAAACTAGGCCAACCGATTAATTTAGGATTATCAACATCTGTGCTAGCGTATTTGACAGTCATAACGCTCTAACCACACTAACACAACGCACTTTAGTGCCACTACAGAACCCTCAGCGGCTATCTCGCGTCACGCAATGAGGATGACCTGTGGGTAAGGTGAGCGGGGCAGCAATAGCTGGCGTTACGATATCTGGGCCGACGAGACGACCGCGCTCTCTCATGAAACAGGAGCACGCAGCGACTGCGGAGACCGAAGCATCCTTGGCTGTCATAAGATGGGGAGGAGAGTAATCGATTATCCATGACCAGATTTTGAACTTTATCCATTCATCGAAAGCTTGGCCCATGCGATCATATCGCGCGTTTCTACATTCATTGATTATGGAAGACAGCACGGTTAGTCCGCACTCAATAAGCACGTTACCAATCAGAACCCGGCGACAGCGCGGCTTCAAGAAGGAGGAGAGCTCGCGTTAGCCGGCTGCGATCCGACTGGTAAGATGTATATGCTGTGATACATGTGACTGTTTTCGTTTTTGAAGGCGCCAATATAGTGGAAACTGCAACAACATTCAGAAGTTAATCTGCCGATCAGTAGAAATTGTGTGATACGCGGAGGAGGCCAAGGTCTGCTTATACATGACTCCCGCCCAAAAAACTTGACGCCGCCCGCATGCTATAGTATCCAAGTTCGTACATACTCGATTACGCTGCTCTCTCTGCGGCCTCTTGTACTCTGCCGTCTCTCAGCCTGAACCAACTTCTTGCATTTTTCTGATCTACTGCTTATAGACACAGAGAAAAACCTGATTCGAGCTTTTCGACGTCTCCTCTGCTTTTTCTTTGCCCTCCCCGGCGTACACTGACACGGCACTTCCATTATTCTACACCTCGAAACGCCGATTCCTCGCTAGCTCATCGCAATTCTGCCTTCAAGCCCGACCACCTCAAAGAAAATAAGCTATCTTCTACTCGCTTTAACGGGGGGAAAATGGCCAATAAGGGGGGGACTATCGCCCTCCCCCTCCTACTCATTGGTTTTCTGGTTCTTCCCGCCAGCAAAATTACGAGCTTGTTGTTGTCTTGTTATTTTTTTAGACTGCTGTTTTTCAACTAGAATATTTGATTACAAAACTTCACAGGCCAGTGGATTAGGCAGCGTTGGGTGTTTCTGCGACGAACCGCCTGTAGGGAGAGGAAGCCAAAATATATTCCATGATGGCATAACCTGGGTTATGGGGTTTACGAGTAATAGGGTCCTATAGCCCGCCTGTAACGAAAAAAGCAAGAAATAAAAATAAAAAAATAAAAAATAAAAATAAAATAAAAATGAAAATAGTCGAGAACCTATCCTGAATGATCCTTTTTGGTACGGTCTTTCAACTTTTAAAAACAACGTTGCAAGACACAGAACGACGGCGGCGCAGCGGTGAGGGCTAGAAGGGGGATGGGCGGCCTTTCGCGCTAAGCGTTGGCGCGCTGCCCATGCACTTCGCAAACCAATACATGTTCCTGGCCCTATGGTAAAAGGATAAAGCTCGTAGCCTATGATCAACCCCTTTGTGGGATGCGGCACGCGTTTTACCTCCATCCAGAATCGTAGTTACTGATTGAATGGATATGGTCTACGCAAAGGCTTGCCGGGGCCAGGTGATGAACAAGTCAGTATTTTTGTCCTCCCATACGGAGTTGGTATCAATTTACCGTCCCCGGGGGGGGTGGAGGGTTTTGGTCGACCTGGGCAGAAGCCGATCCAGGATATGATCCCCGAATCGTCTGCATGGTAAGCGTGGCCCTTGTCACTACACCACCTCCGCCTCAACATTTTGGGTTACACATCAGAAAACCTTTTGTATTCCGAAAAAAATTATTATTCGAAATGAAGTGATCCGCAAAATCGATTGGTTCAAAGGGCACTAGAGGCTACTGGATCAAATGTCTTCACCGTGCCTGTTGTTAAGGGAGTGCGGCGACGCGAAAGGACCCGAACTATCGACTGTCCTGACCTCCCCCCCCAGCATACAGCGGGGGACCATTTTCTCCTGCACATTTGTGGGAAGTGAGATAGTTCCTTCCAGCTAATCATGAAATATCAGTGGGTAATTCTAAATGAGTTAGTAACAAAAGTGCACGAAATGACGCAAGCAGGCGCGGAACATGACAAATGGGTAACCGCTAACAGGTGATCCGTGGGGTTTGCTTTTATTTTAAAGTATTTCGAAATTACGAAATGTAACTACGAGTTGATTGCTTTTCAGGTGGGTCTGAAAATCAATAAAATGTTATATGAATTATTCAGGACTTTCCAGTTTTGCATTTCCAATTTTAGAATCAAATTATTGTCTTTCAAATATTCCGTGAGCTATGGGAGCATTTTTACCGAATTTTTTCGGCAGTACACGCTGCTCGCAATGCTTGAAAAACGATTGTGGTCCTAAGATTTGCTGTTCAATTGATCCAGAGGTGATGTTGATGGATTACCATGTTCACTCTGCTGCAGGGCTTTTCAAACTGTCGATTTTTCTTTTGTGTGACATCTTTCATGTGAAGAAACGTTCAGTGGCATTAACGGTGGCTTAGAAGAGGCTATTCCTACCGCATGCCTTGTCTAATTCCCTTTTTTAAAGTGACAAAGCGGTAAGAATGAGTGGTTTTTCTCAATGTTCCGTAAGTAATCGTTGAACGGAACTCCTGTTCCCATCTCACGTTGTCGACCAGCTGACATTCGACATTGGTAGATGGACGACATTGGTAGATGGACGTTTGTGTTCGAGTGCTCTAATCCACCACAATAACTAATTCTGTGCCCTTGATTCAGTCGAGATTCCTGGTTTCTACGAATGTTATGCAATTCGCCTTCCAAAATCCCCCGAGATCCTTGTCGTAGTTCTAAGAGGCCAAAGATTACTTAGAGTGGAAAACTCCTTCGCTAGGCATTCGTTTCATCTACTTATTTTCACCGATTTATTAAAAATTATTCACTTTCATTGTTCCGCTGTGTTCTACGCCTCCGATTCCATTTTCATTGTAATTCGCAGTCACCTGATTTTTTCAGACTTCTGCCATTAAGGTTTTTCAAGCGCTGTGCTCAATGCTCGATATCAGTTTATTATATTTTCCGGGTTTTTCAATATTTTTCCGGAAAACACTGAGAAACTGAGATATTTTCCTTTGAACGCTCACCCCCTTTGAAGTTTGCTTTGAAAAGCAAGCCTATCACACCCTCCCCTCTGGCACGCCCTAGACCGTCAACGAGAAAGACTGTAATTTACTGGTTATTAAACTTTGTCTTGTTATTAAAATCATCGAAAAATCATCGAGAAATTATGATAATTTTCAACATGATTTCTGAAGGACTCTCTGAGGAGTTGTAGTCCCTAAAATAAGCTTCAGTTCGGGAACACAAATACAGGCACCCCATATTTTGCGACACGGGGAACTGGCGCTCCAAGGCTTCAAATGCGAGTCTGTAACAAAGCTCTCCTTATCGTTTTGCTTCAATGTGTTCTCCTTTTGTTCTTAAAGACAGTTGGCTCGATAAATCCCTAAGACGAGTAGGTAAATGCCTGGCAGGGCGGAATTCCGCACTCCTGAGCAGGCGCTGCGTAGCGCCTTTCCAAAGAAGGTACCCTTATAAGGCCCTATCAAGCTGCAACATACCGACCCGGACGCCCACCGCGCCCGCCCGCCCACAAATGGACGACCGCACCTGATGCTCGTATTGCTTCATTTGTAAAGTAAACATGAAGCGAAGGGATTGATATGAAGCGGCCGCGGTGCTGCATGGATATATGAGTACATACATGCAGCCGTATCTACCGTAGCGGTTATTGGCAAGATGCCTACGGGAAACTCGTCCGAAATTGCTTCTGAGTCATTGAAAATGAAGGCTTTTCTCCGCAGACCGTTTCACTTCGTTTTTTTGCTATTTTCCCACTACATAGCACTCTGCCTACATCTCAGGCCGAACGCAAATTACGTGCATGTGCGCCTTTAAGTGCAGGCCATTTATATATATGCAAATAAGAGGGTGTCTGAGGGGCGTGGATTGCACGCGGCCAAGGCAGCCTTTTCTATCCTAACTGCAGGTCAATGCTACAACTCCCAAGCGATTGGTGGAAAATACTGCTTCGCTTGCGCCCAGCCCGCACTGCTTCTCAATTCCCATCCTCGATTAGCAAATAATTGTACTGCACATGGAAGTGACCTATATCAAAATTAAAAGTGCTCGAGGCCCATTTTGAGGCCTGTATAGTCCAGGAAAGAAAGAAAGAGCTGTTAGTGTCTAGAAGCTCTCCGTGCGCGTTCTCGCGAGTGTATGTGCAACATTGCTAATAAGTGCGCCTTATAGCACAGAAAATAGGGTAATTATGCGAATAAATTAATAAATAATAGAATCATAGATAAACTACTTTATTTAATGCACGCTCCTCTCAATCTTTGATGTGCAAGTTCTTGTTTATATGTGCTCGCTTAAGCTTTTCCTACGTCTGTAGATAAGAAAGTGAGTGATTAATGCCATTCGATATAGGAGGTTTACGTAGCAAACCCCTTAGTCACTCAGAAGGACTTGACGACCAAAAGTTCCTTGGAAAAGTCAAACTAACTACATTGTTCTGTTCTTCTGAATCGCATAAGTGGACCCTGCGCTGTATATTTACTAATTGCTCTATATAGTATTGCAAACTATTTGCAATTTGAAAAATGGGTATTCACCAGTACTTGTACTTTCGTCATAGTTTGCTTGTTGCATATTTCACATAACATGCTACATGTTTTTGAGACGAGGCTGGTCTAGTGACCGATGCACGCGGGAACGACAATCGCCGCCGTCGTCTTGGGTTCCAACCTCCCTGGGTCCGACTTCGATTCAGGTCAACCAAGCCTTCTGCTCCCCGGGGACGGTAAATTGGTACCAGTTCTTCTGAGAGGATAAGATTACTGAATTGTACATTACCTGGCCCCTACACGTCATGGCATAGGCCACATCCCATCCAATAAGCCAATACGATTCTGCATGGGAGTAGAATGCCTGCCGCATCCCATAAAGGGGATTGATCAACAGCGAAGACTCTATCCCTCTACCATTTTATACTGACTGATCTGAAAAGTAGTAGAATGTCGACGCTTAGCGTCAAGAAAACTTAGGGCCCCTTTCATTTCTGATCCTACAACGGCTCCACAGCCACGCAGTGATTCATCCCATGGGGGAGGAGGACTCGCTTTGCTGCAAAAAATAGTGAAAAAGGCCAAAGTGCAGACATTCTTTGAACTTCCTGCTCAGGCTTGACATTCGGACTGTTGGAATTCTACATGTACCTAACCTTTTTTAACTTGAAATTTTTTATTTTGCCTTCATTTTCGCTGGGTGTTGTCATTGTCATAATTTGCAGAAAGAAATTTATGACGTTGGGAATCTAAATCCCTCATCAATCTCAAGCAACCCAAATAAGAGCATTCGGCAGTGGACGCCGTCTTGCACGCCCGACAACTCACTATTTACCGCGCGACTCCGGTACCTAAAATTCGGAATCATCCTTTCTCCCAAACCAAAAGGTCACAGCACACTACTAACCATGGCTAAGCATAGAAAACGAGGAGTCTTTAAAGCTGGTGATCCCGCAGCGAGGCTTGAACACCTCAATCCATAACTAGACATGCTGTAACCAGCTAATCAGTCTTCATGCTAATTCAACTTGTACCACCAGTTGTCTTCTTCGACGGACGGGACAAGTCTCCCCCTTCTGAGTGTCTTCAATCGTTCGCACTCCTCTTCTTCACAAGCGCTGCTTTTCTTACTCCCAACTCTCCCTCTTCTCTCAACAACTAGACACATTCTTCGTGTCCTCTCGTCATGTAAGCGCCATGCGGGACCTGTCTCCGCTTCAGCAACTCTTCGACGAGCTCCATTTTTTCATTATAAGCTCGTCGGAGTGCCATCGAGAACTGCAATTCTATTTTGTTAACGCCTTCTCGAGCTACGCGAAAATCGCGCCCTCTTTGGGAATACTCCAATGAGATGTCCACACTCATTGCTTCATCCCCCGTGGCTAGCAGATGCTTCACTTACTGCAGTTTTTGTTTTTCCTATTCCATAATATTGTTCGGCTTCTTTGTGTCTTGGCCATTACGTACTTAAACGTACAAAAGATCTCAGGATCCGGTGGACGGTGGCTAACTGTAGTAATTTCAGGGTACGCGCAAAGAAGGTGCTAAGGCACCGAAATATTCGAAGAAGAAAGATTATAAACAATATAAAAATTTTTGTGAAAACTTTTGGATTCTTTTGAATCTTTTGAGTCTTTCGCAATAAATTTTGGGCGCCTCTTTTATGTGTTCAACATTTCCAATAAAAACAAAAGCCATTGAGCTGAGAGGGTAAGAGCGGCCCAGGTGGCGCAGCAAACAGCGTACTCAAGCCGCGTCATCAGTTGGGGATTTTGGTCGAGTCCCTACGACCCTACCCCATAAAAAATGGCTTGATACGACCTCCCCCTTTGAACGTTTCGGGTTTGTTGTTTTTTCAGGGCAGTCTTGCAGCTGGGGGAAAATTTTCGCAAAGATACGAAAGTATACGACCCGCCTCAGTGTCGCCTCCTCCGAGATAATCGAGCCTATCCGAGTGGGAAAACGGGGGAAGTTGTAATATAGCACACTCGAAAGAGACAAAAATGGCGACCATCAAACTAAATTCCTCCTGGACCATATACGTCTCCCCCCCACCACGCCATTTTGCAAAATCCCGCAACGATACGTACCTTGAGCCGTATTCGCCGCGGTCAGACGGGAAGACTGTGGGTTGTGACGTCCCCTGTGAGTCTGAAGCCTCGCGTTTCCCTGACTTTGCACCGTGAACTCGAGCATTCTGTGATAGAAATATTTAATAACATATAAAGAGGTCTTGACGAAGCACCTCTTTCTTTACAAAATTTCTGCTTTATCCATCCACTTTATATTGCGCCGACGCACCTACCGCATTCAAGACTGCCAGTGACTTTCTAAGGCTTTCCGGCCGAAACTATCAGCGTTTCGCAGACCGCAGTCGCTTGCAGCTCCTGACCATTTTTGTCACTTTTTGTCAATCTTCTCTGGAGCAGTCTGAATATGAACTCAAAGGGATGAAGGGCTTGCTTTGCCAGGGCCGGAGTCGATCCGAGATTTCACATGTGGACGGTGCAGGTGGTACCTAGTGGGTTCTGATTGCAATAACGGTATGCTGTTAATGGTGGGATACGACTATCTACTCTCTTCAAGCTTGTCGTGCATCGGACAATTTGCGAATCGCCCACAGAACCCCTGCTGGTCCTTTTCAGCTTTTAATGAAATGCCCTGAATTGTTTACTTTGCCCGTGGTAGGCACCGAGTCCTTAAAAAGCCTAATGACCTTTATGTGGGGGCGATTAGTGTGATCATCACTCGCGCACTCTTTCAGTGTCTGTCGTTTTTTACTAGCCGATATTCTCACATGGCTGCCTCTCACAGAATCATCTTGAGCTCGATGCTTTTACAGACACAGTGTACGTCTTCTCGGTCTACGGACAACTAAAACCCAGTTCCTTTAATGACGTCAAATTTCTGTTTTTCTCTGTGCTCTCTTGCCTGAATGGCGCTTTGTGACCACTCTGACCTTTCGCATTCCAATTTTTCACACCGCAGTGGCTCACCCACTCCGGTGTTTCCTCCATTGGGAAAACTCGTCTCCTGGCTCGCGTCATGTTTTTTGAGCCTTACGATGCCTTGGCCTTCCCTCAGTCCTTTATTGCTCTGCGCTCTGGCCTATCGCGGCAGTACCCTCACCGAAAGTGTTAGATGTCACGTAACCACGTCTTCTCATTTTTGGGCATCTGCTATTTCATCCAAACCTCTCTCTGTAACCGTCGAACTGGTACCTGGCTCGCTTTCAAAGACAAACCACTAATTTGGACTTGACTTCCATCGTATGTTTAGATGTAAGTTAACCATAATGCATTCGAAGTGCTGCTACGATTCCTGGTAGAAGTCCTGGCATGGCGCATCCTAAAAGGGATTGGTAACACCGACAACTTCATTCTTTAAAGGCAGTTGGCACGATAAATCCCCAAAACGACTAGGATCAATACGCCTGGCAGGACGGAATTCCGCGACCCTGAGCAGGCGCTGCATAGCGGCTCCTCCAAGGAAGGTGCCCTTATAAGGGCCCTATCAAGCCACAACATTCCGACCCAAACGCCCGCCCGCCCGCCCACAAATGGACGACCGTTCCTGACGCTCGTATTCATTCATTTGCTAAGCAAATT
>MU946466.1:0-11202 GCA_036418165.1 Cooperia oncophora
TCACGGGTATGTGACAAGAGAATCGTAATTCACCGCATTGGTGGGCAGAGCGAGCGCCCGAAAGACGAGTTGTCCTGCCCGACCGTTTGAATTTGAGTGTAATGAGACGAGGGTATTCGATACGATGACGGCTCCAGGTATAGATGGCGATAACAGGCAATTTAGAACTGAAACAGTCATGAATGTCTACGATGACGGGGTCTACATGAAGTCCGGTGCTCCAGTCGACAGGTACACGAGTTAAGAAATGCCATGCCCATCGCCGCGCGCGGCGGAGCGGCAAATTACGATTCTCTTGCGCGTCTCCCGGTCCCCCCCCCCCCGGCCCGACCACTACCATTCCAAGTACGTTAGCGCCAAAATTCCAACAAAACACGGCAATTTATATGATAAACTATTAAACTATATTTTACCGCGTCACAAGATAGTGTAGAAAGGCCATCGCATCACATGTGCGTTGCAGAGCCGCTCGCTGGCGCGTTTCCTCGAGTTGAACGTGTATGGAGCCAAGGACGCTTGCAGATTACCATGTAGATCGCAATTGTCTTGTCCCTCCCCTACCCTGTTCGTGGGTCCGATCATTTGGCGCGATTACATTGCCCACGAACCGTCACGGCAGCTGATGGTACGCTTCTACAAATTGGGATAACTCGTGCGAATAACTTGAAGGCACGCACAGCATTCATTTGATGGTCCAGACATTTTTTTTGAGATGGTAGTACCTCCTGCAAGGGTGAACGATGACATATCTCCGCAACTCAAAAATACGTAGGGAAAGCGCCACCCGCCCGCGACGAAACCACGGCCCCGTCGCGCATTGCCAATGACAGACGCCCAGCTTTACATTTCTGGAGGTATCCTCTGGCGCCGTAGTGTTCCGTCTGTGCTTAGCGTTGGCGGAAAAATTTTCAAGGCAAACATGCAACCTGCCGTGTGGTTCGCACCGATCCCGCTCCCCCTCTACAATTCTCCTCTGGCACGACCTTCTCCCCATATTGCCTACAATCTTCCTAAAAATTCCCGGCTTCCTACCACTTTACCGGAGTTTGAGCTTTCATTTTCAATTTTTTTTCCAAAATTTTTCTCTTCTTTTTTCTGTTTACCTATAAAACCAAAAGTCATCTCATATAGGAACCAAAAAAGTCATTTCATATAGGAAATCGGTCTAAACTGGCTATTCAAAACAGTTGAGAAGACGTGAGGTCGGTGAAAAATAATAGAAAAACAGAGTAGCTTTGAGAGCTATTTATTAAATGGAACCACAAACAACGTAACTTTCCCTGAACAAACTGAGGGGAAATAAAGAGACTAATCAAAATTCGCGTTAGAAAACAGAGAATTGTCGGTCAAATTGAACGCAACTACTGACTGCTCAAAAAAAGTCGGTTGTGACGCGATGCAATGCAACCCAAATATTGAATTGGAAGAGATATAATTTCACTCGAAGTGAAAGTAAAATCCACTCAAAGTGCTGAAAGGAAACGAAAGGGAAATTACAGGGCACTAAATGATTCTCACAACGATGACTATACTTTTAGTCCGAAATACTTAACTCTTAGCGAGCTACGCCCAAAATATTACAACCCTTCTTTTTCAGAGGACGTAATACTCAAATTCTGACTTGGTGACAATTGTACGATGGAATGAATGCAACGAAAACCGCTGAACTTATTTGCACTAAAAACGATTCACATTTACTAAATTACGTATACATCACGCAAACCGCTCTGCAGAGGCACGAGCCATTTCAATTACTGGAAAGACTCGAGCAAACTGCATAATCACGGAAAAAGTAACCCTATGTAATCCCACGCAGATCAACGATACCAGATTTTCTGGTTGAGAACAGTTTCAATACAAGTAAAACCCCCACATGAAATCGAAAATGAAATCAGTGGAACAATTTCAAGCACCTACATCGTCCAACACAACCACTTCGTCGTCGTCCTCCTCCTCGCCCACTGTTGGTTTCTGCTCCACTTCATCAGTGTCAGCACCTGCCTCAGCATCAGCTTTTGCGTCTTCTTCTGGTTCCAATTCAGTATGCTCCGAAACTTCTTCAGCCACGTCATGGCGAAGGTGGAACAGCTCCTTCTCCAACTGCGCTATTTTTGCATCTCTTTCAGCGATTTCGTGAGCGTGATCTGAAAAGGAGGAAAAAAGTGAGAGTACATAAGACGGCCATTCAATGGTGAAGCCGCTGAAGTTATCAAATTGGAAAGTTCAAGACAAAAAGATAAAAACATAGCTTCTGCCATTGATTAGTTCCTTTTTGGGATGCGGCACGCATGCTACTTTCTTTGAGAATCGTAGCGGCGTATCGAATGCGATGCGGTCTATACAACGACCTGGCGAGGAAAGGCGCGTGTAGCACTCCCAAACGATCTAGTAACATTAGCCGTACCTACTGAAGATAAAAGGCTTGGACTCAGGGTACAGCATGGGGATGTGCGAAATGTCGGTGTGAGTGCGACCCCCCTGTGGGGGGATGCATATAGTGCATATAAAACAAAAAATTAATACGACCCCCTTTTCCACAAGAAAAAATCAACTATCAAAATAAATTTGTCTTACAAATACGACCCCCCCCCCCCTCCCCAGAGGCAAAAGTACGAACCGCCACACCCCCACGAGTTTGACACAACGTATGCTGTAACCACTGCTTGGACTTAAGCCGACCGGAGACTTCACCCTGACCCAAGCGTCATAAGCGGACCCTCTTCCAATCATACCTACCCCTTAACTTCGGCTTTTCAGCACAAACTTTCAGAATTCAAAGGGGAACTGAAAACAAATAGAACTGAATTTCCCAACATTTGGAAAGTAATTTTTCAAAATAAACCAGCCCACTCAGAATAACGTAAGAACTCATGTACAGAAAACATGTGGATGAAAAGCATACAGAATTTCGGCGCTGTGGAACCGTACGGGATGCGCCATTGACAACTTCAGCATTCCAAGATTCGTAGTGGTGTTTGAATGCGATCCAAGAAACATTGTCGCTCGTTAAACATTGGCGACAGCGCGCCCCTTTTCGCGTGTCTGTCGCTGTGTAAACAAAGCAGTTTTTTCCGCTATTTTTTGACGAGTTGCTCACATGAATGCTAGGGCTTTTATGCACCAAAACAATTGAAGAATGATAAGAATTCATTGCAGAAGCTAGTAAAACTTCGCTACTTTCCATTACTTCCAAGATAAACCCGAAATTTCCATAGAATTCTCCCGCCTAATTCACGTGGGACGTGGAAATAGGGTCGCAAAAAAGGAATAATTTCGCGGCAGAGGTGGTAAATCGGATTCGATCCGGATCTGCTATTGTCGAAAAGGTTACATTTACTCCGCATGTAGCTATCTCTTGTGCGAGCTCCAGTTCTACAAATGCAAAAATTGCTTTTTTTTCCTAAGGAAATCACTTTCGTTTGCCTCCTTGGTAAAATACTCTCAATGACACAACTGCATTGTTTACACCTACTGCATATTATACAATGCCTTCCTCTATAATATGTAGCTGTTAAAAATTTGAAACGTATTCAAATTGGTCTTTTACACATGCCGCGTCCCAGCAGTGGGACGCAATTCTCCACGCGGCCAAAAAGAGGTGCTCGCCCAGCAGTGGGACGCCGAGTGTCGCCAACGGTTGTTAAATTGCATTGAAGAGCAAAAGCTCTGTAATAGGGCGGCTTTTTCCTTCTTGGGTAGGTCTATAGCTTAATATCTGTTCTGCAACCGCGCTACCTGAAACATTCTGACGGCTTCGGTTTAAGCCTAAGCAATGACATACATCGTCTAGCTGATGTGGCAAAATGTATTTTTATCCTCCCTGATAGAGCTGGTACAGAGCCTGGTTGGCCTGGGGATAATATCTAGAACGGGTACGTTGTACCTTGAGGAGCGTCAGCAAGGGGAGTCGTACTTGGTGAGAGGAGGTGGGAGTCGTGCTCTCCTTTGAGGAAAATGTTTTCGGTAAAAGACTTTTCGCCATTTTCGGGAAAAAGAGTCGTACCAGTGGAGAAAATTAACGGGAGGGAGGCTAGAATACCGCAGAAATTTTCCTTAACGACAAGACGGGCTCTGATCTAGAATTTTATCCTGGACCTTGTGCATGGCAAGCGATGTCACTATATTAAAAAGATGTATAATCGAAGAAAATGATAGGGATGAGATTCCCCTAGTCAGATCACCTTTCTTTTCCTTTCTAATGGCACGAAGTGCTGCATGTGCTAGAGCGAGCCGGTTCTCCAATTGTCCTATTTTACGTACATTCTTGTCACATTCCCGTAACTTCTTCATGGCATTATTCTTCGATTCGAGGAATTGATAAAGGATTTTGCTGAAAACGCAGCATCATTATGGAACTGCAGACAGAATTCAGACTAATTTACCTGGGAGCAGCTGTTCAATTTGGTTTTAAGGTCGCTATCCTATAGATATAAAATTCTGTTATGAACTATAATGCGTTCTGTATTTTTTGTCAAAATCATGTGTCTATAAATCAGCACGCGTGCACCGAAACAACGGCTCATTCACAATGATCAAAACACATTCCGACATAATCGGATGGGTGGGGACTACCGGCCTTCCTCACTGATGAGCCTCTTTAACATACTAGGAGGAGCTGAGCGTGGCCGGCTCATCTTCCACCAATAATCACCTTCATCTCATCTGGCAGCGACTGTTAAAAAAGTAGCTTGCGCCGCGCCAAAATCCACAACGCGCTGACACTTCCCATCGAATCTTGAAAACTGTAGTTTTCATGACATTCCCCTCGCGGAAAATATTATAGAATGCTTTCTGTGTGGAAAAAAATGTTCAAACTGAATGAGAAAGCAAACTCTGCTTAGCTGAAAGTGGAGAGATTGCACAAATGGGAAAGAGTGATACAATCCCATGCCCTCAAATACCGAATATTTCGACAAATAAGCAAAATATCGATTTGAAAGTATTAAAATTCATAAGCTTCTTTCAGCTTGCTTTCACTGGCTGAGTCGAAATTTCAAGTGGTCACTTCAAAAGTACACTGCTTTGAACTAATAATAAGACTTTCAAGGGGTCAAAACACTCCCAAACTTTGTAAACATAACGTAACCTCAAAGCTTTCAAAAAACAGTGTGACTGCACCAGTTTCGGGGGAAAATTTTTTTTCTTAAAAAGTGGGAATTCTTGATTCACGATCAATATTTCGAATGAACAAAAATGATCGACGAAACAAACCTGTCTTTGCCGCTTTCGAGAGCTTTGACAGTGTCCTTCAAAGCGGCTATCTCCTTGTCCCTGCTAGCTATTTTCTCCTTCATGGCGATGAAAGCCTCGTAGAAAAACGGATCAAGCAGCTGATCCCGTTGAGCAGGACCGACAGTGACACCACTGTAGTAGGCATCATTACGCTCCTTCTAAAATTCAACAGTTTTAAAGGGAATCATTCACTCGATTTTGCTCTATTTAGACTTGATTCATAGTATGGTTCGCTGCGGGTGGTGGAGCGTGTCCGTGCGGCAGCATTTGACGATGCGCCAACCTTTTTCTTTTAGCAAGCGACAGGACTGTAGCAGATCATTTGCATCAATCATTTTCAGCAGTTGTTGTCACTTACTCGCTTAAACAACCGGTGAAGAATGGATTTGTCGGCGTGCCAAACGGCGTGCGTATGATGGGGCGTGCCGAACACGCCCCATCATACGCACTGGGTGATGATGGGCCGTATTCGCACGTCCAGACTGATTTAGCCTATGTATCCTTTTTGGGGTGTAAGGCGCACCGAACAGAAGAGAAGCGCATTTTAGCTTTAAGCGCCACGAACGCTTTTTTCTGGCTTTTCTTCTGTATATTCTCATTTGTTCTTATCAGTATACCGAACAAGTAGTGGTTGAGGAACCATTAAGTAAACTGGGGTTTTACAAAAAAAAACCCAAAAAAGCTGTCGCTGCATCTAGACGGCTTTCGCGCGCGTTTCGCGTGCCTACTACCTAGCGAATATGCTGAATAGCGGATATGCTCCTCATATCCCAAGAAGCACGGTATTTTATCCGATTACAATAGGTGAATGTATGAGGAAAACAGAACACGACCTGATTAGAGATGAGTTTTGGAGGTGTATAAAAGGTTCTTGAGAAACCGGCGCTATTCGGCTTGGGAGGAGCATTTTTTTACTTTCGTTAGTCCCTTCCCATAGTTGATGTTAAATAACAAGTCTCTTGGTGGGACCCATTGAAACTTATGGAGCTGTAAAACGGTCCGAGTGAGCTACTTTGGTTACAAGCATTGACAAGTGTTCCATGGTGTGTTTGGTGGGCCCACCAAGCCAAATGCAGCATTCGACCAAGTGCGATCCATACGAAAGATTATTTCAAAAATGCTTAGTTGTGGGCCGACCCCAGGCGAGACTCGGACTTTGGACGCGGACCTGGGTTAGTGTGCATTCATACGTTACGTCAGTGTTTTGGGCGTTTTGAACGTACAGCAGGGTTTTGGGCGACTGAGAAAGCATAGATATTAGTCAACTGTTTTGAACGCACGCGAGCGTCTTGGGCGTTTCACTTTAATTTCAAACTTCTGACGGACACTCGCTGAAAACGCACGACCGCAAAGTATGTACGCAGGTTTAACACGTTGACGACAACGCGCGTTTTTACTTTTTGGCCGCGTGGGACACGCGCGCTTTCTTGAACGCCACAAGCGCGGTACTCATACAGTTCAGACCGTCCCACAAAGCGCTTTTTTGGAGATTGGATCGTAAAACCTGGTTTAGAGATCAATTGTGGGTAAGTCCAAATTATTTAGCCGATGGAAAACATCTGGGTTTTTTTTTCTTTTTTATTTTCTGAACAACTTTCCTTTGCACCGCGACCAGAATTTGTCCGTTAACCCAATTCTTTTTTCAATTATAAAAAAAACGCAAATCGTGCTTTCTATATGATTCAGAATACGTCATCTTATATTTTTTCATACTTATTAATGTTGTAATTGTCTATATTTATTGGCAAAGAGTTAAACAGCAAAAAAATAAACAGATAATCCAAAGTTGAGGAGCAAACCAACTCAAGCTTATAGTGCTCTTTCCACAGGAAATCTTTGCTAAACTTGTGTGTTCTACATTATTCCATGGACGACGTGTTGTACAAGTATACTAAGGACTGGCCTATAGAATGAATAGGAGAAACTAAACAAAAAATCTATGCACTAGGGAAAGATATGGATTTGTTCATCGTGATTCAGATACAATTCGCGCGGTCCCACAACGCGCGCATTAAATGTGTATCACGCTGTCGTCAATGTGTTAAGAAGCAGTTATCATAATATAATAAAACATAGAAGATGTGTCCTAGACATTTGAAAAAAATTTTGAAAAAAAAGAATTAGAAAAATCGCTGAAAATCGATACAACTAACGATGAGTTCCTTGAGTTCCTTATCCTTCTGAATGAACTGCAAGCGTGCTTGTGTTTCACGAGTCTTCAAGGACTTCGCTGCTTCTGTAACTTGGCTAAGTTGATCAGTCAGCGACAAAACTCTGAAAGTGTAAATGGCCGCCTGACGGAATTGAAGGGCGAATTAAGAAATACAAGTATCGAAATAAAAATTTCGAAAACTACGGATAAACACCCACTTGTCAACGAGGGTATCACTGCCAGCTGCCTGGAGTTCTTCACGACTTAGCTTGATGATCTTTCGAGGAATAACCGAATTGGTGTCATCTTTAGGAACTTTCATCTTCAAATAAGAACTAATAGCTGATGCTTTAACGAAGATGCGATATGCTCACACAGTTTTTCAGACATACAAATTAGAATTATAGTGTAGTTCACTGCGGACGGTTGGGCGTGTCAGTGCGGCTGCGTTTGGCGCGGTGCCAAACTCGTTCTCCACCAGTTGTTGAAGCGGGCAAGTGACAATACTGTATCATATCCTTCGTATTACTCGTTTTCTACCACTTTTTGTCGCATGCGCGCTTCAACAAGAAGGCAGAGAACGGCTTTGACGGGTGACACACTCATACTGCCTGACACGCCCAACCGTCCGCAGCGAACTAGAGTGTAAGTCGTCGCGACTGGACATTCACTAAATTTACACGGGGAAGGTGAGAGGATGAAATCTCATCACTACACGTTCAGCCTAATAGCATTATTTCGTTTCAACGTAGGGTATCATTTTCTGAGGACTTCTGAAGTCTCATGGGAAAGGAACTCGGGCGAAAGTGAATCAACTTCTGTATTTAGCGATATTCTATACAAACGCAACTGGTTATGGTACTGTCCCTAAAGGTTTACTATAAAAGGAAATGCTGGTGGTTTTGTGATTTCAAATGTCTTGGGTGCTCAGCAGACTCGGAATATCATAGCACCTATAATATGCACAATGAACCTGGTACTATTTTGTAGCTTTACCTGGGTTTACAGGACCTTACAAAATGTTCCGTCACGGTGAGAACAGAATACCCCCCCCTCTCGAAAGTAAAAAAAAACTGGTGAAACAACTTTTTCGCTCAAGATCAGCCTATAACAAAGTGTATAGTGAACGTGACGATACGTTCATATTGAACAACCATGAGTTGTAACATTTTATTGGATAAAATTCTACTAAAAGATATGATTCTGAGACTTTGAGGAATTGCACGGTTACACAAAACTGACTAATTACGAATTCTGATTATGTATTATACGTCATTAATAAACTTAGCATACAACAGCTAGAATAACAAGCCAGATAATAAATAAATGCGCATTAAATTAGGAATCGATCGTCCGGGCTTCGACGCCGGACTGATTGGGAGCCGGCAATTTTTGTTCTTAGGGGGCGTCATAAAATTGCCATATTTCACTCTGCCGATGCGACGTGTCAGTCGTGTACAGACGTGTACAAGACCCTTATTTGGAGGGGTCTTATTTTTTAGGAAGTGATCACAACGCAATGGCGTGCCCTGCCCCCATGGCCGCAGTTGGCAGAAATCAAATCATTGAGAGCCGGAAAACGCTGGGTGACGAAGTTAGGCCGCGTTCATACCGTGCGACGTCGACGTCAACGTCGACGAAAGCTGCGTAAGCTGCGTAAGTTGCGTAAGCTGCGACTGGTTCGTGAATAATACATACGTATCGATCCAACGAAAGCTGCGTAAAGTGTGCGTAAGCTGCGTAAGGTTGCGTAACGCTGCGTGATGTTCGGCGTACCGACGACAAGCTAACCGATGCGATACGTATCTAATGTCTTCTGCTGAAGTTGTCGTCGGTTACGCAACTTACGCAGCTTACGCAACTTACGCAGCTTACGCAACTTACGCAGCTTACGAACTTACGCAACTTACGCAGCTTTCTTTGGATCGATACGTATGTGTTCTTCAGTCGCAACTTACGGTCAACAAATACGCAACTTCCGCAAAGGAAACCGTCGCAACGGTATGTAACGCTGCCTGTAGAGTTCCTTCGGCAAGGCGAAAGAACGTCAGTGGTTAGGCCGAAACGCCCGTCAATTCGGCATCGAAAACCTTTCGCCCAACCGCCCCGAACCAGAGCCCACTGCCCAACCGCAAGTCGATAATCGTATCGAAAGCTTTTCGGGCCAACCCTGCTGCGTTCCAGAAAAAACGCTGGCCGCAGACTGTGACAATGCCATGATGCACCTGGCCCTACCGTGGATAACCGTCCGAGATCAATTTTGAGTTTACTTTTTTTCAACGGTATTCTTCCTTGGAAACGTAACTGGATTGTATGTAAACTCGTGAGTGCTGGCAACCGGGGCTTATGTTTCTGAGTGAGGTTATCTCCTCATGGTTCCTAGAGAAATGCACCAGTCAGAATTCTCGGACGTGTTGCTTCACCTAGAAGAGTGACCTGGCGTGTTTTGACCTCTCGGTAACGAAGAGACCGCGCTAAACGACATACTACACCCCTGCAGATCCTCCTGTACACCAGTTCACTCGATAACTTACGTATCAAATACTACCCGTGAGAACTCCTGCAAGTTCTCTAGTAGCTCTTAGGGCAACAACCGATGCCCCAGTATGAGCTTGGGGGCAATTTTGAAAAAGCTATGTCATTGTAAGTAATGTTGTCATTAAGAAGTCATGAATCTCTCAAAAAGTGGTTTATACGTTGTTTTCTTTCGGTTTCGTTTTTTCTCGGCCCTAAAAAATTGTCCTGGAAAAAATGTCATTTCAGTAGCAAAGTATGTGGCTGCACGTGCTGCGCAAGCTGTTAGTGCGGCATTCTCACCCCGTGAGTTTCTCCTCCTTTTTTGCACACTTTATTGTGTTATATGTTCTTGGGCAACTACTGCTTTGGCCGCAAACGCCCACATGTCAGGGGCTATCGGAAGGCGCCCGGGTTTTCTTTTAGAAGCCGTTTGGGCTGGCGCCGTCAAAAAGTTATTATCCATACTTATTCCGTCAGCGTTTTGAGCGCACGATAGCGTCTTGAGTGTTCGCCCGCTTGTCGGGTGACTATGAAAGTATATACAGATCTAGTGTTGGGGAGGCGAGACTTCAGGGGACGGAATTAGCAACTGCTATATTTTCCTTGTACACTGGCAACGAATAAGGCATTTCAATCTTGACACACAGTTCTGAAATTCCCGACACCGCGTCAAGCCCTACTCATGTACCTACTATTCCTGGCATTGTGCTGCAAAGGGAATTGATGAGTTCTTAACGTTTCTTTCCAAAGAAGAAAAACAAATGAAGATACAGGTTTAGTACAAGCAGCTAGCTGTCTTTGTGCCGAGCTCGCAAGATATTAACAATCACGACAATTTTTTAGAACCTAAGAGTTTTGTGCCTTACGAGATTGTTGGGTGGAACATTCATTGAAATGTCCTACCATTTGCGCTAAATCGTCGTTTTCATAGGCTCATGGTCCCACTCCAGTCGTCAGAAATCAGTCCAGTTTTACCAAGTTTTTCTCTGGGAGCAAATTTGGCTGAAAATTTGTCTCCTGGGGTAGTTTGACCTCCTGAAGACGAATATTACATCCTCTTGGCCCAAAACTGCTTGGCGCGCGCAATAGGCGCTACGTTGACGAAAGTTTTTCGCCATTTCTTTCATGACTTGTGCCCCTAACTGTCTGGCGCCGGCGCCTGTGGCGCGGGCGCCAGGCGATTTTGTGGCAAGTGGTTGTGAAATTCGTGTTCACGGCATCAAACTACCCCAGGAACCAAGTTTTCAGCTAATTTGGTGATTTACGGTATTTTGGCGCCGGCGCCTGTGGCGCGGGCGCCA
>MU946467.1:0-10626 GCA_036418165.1 Cooperia oncophora
ATCCTAAAAAGTAGCATAAATTGAAAGGTGCCGTAAAGTATAAACACTGTATAGTGGTGTCTGGTGCAAGACGTGTAGTGTAAAATTTCCGCTAGAGACGACCCGAATTTGGGCGAGAAAAAGAGGGTCTCGGTACGTCCGCCGAATGAAATAAGAGGATGCGTTTGCGCGCTCCCAGAAGGTGTACTGGAGCACGTTTTCTGGTGCTGCCGTGGAGCACACCATATCGCAGTATTTCTCAAGACGGGCCAGGAACTGCAGGAGAAGTCTCTTTTGAATGCTCTTAACCTTTTTGGGAGTAGAACTTCTGAGGCGGGTGAAGCATGACTATGGAGCTCCAGGTTCGATATTAACCAGCTCAGCTCAAGCCATTTTAAGCTTCTTCTTTGGAAGATTTATCCACGTTGGGAATCTTTGTGAATTGTAGTGTCACCTACGAGTTTTCGTGCTTTGAACAGCCATAATAATTTCACATGTAACTTTAATGGAAACAAAAACAGCGCAGGAATCAAAAGAGCCCTCTTTTTGAGAAGCACTTCGCCTTTCCCTGTGCCCTCTAGTTGTAAAATTTTAACGTTGTGATTTTGTTAAGACAGGTTTGGGAGATACCCCACCTCTCTGGCGCAATATCACTTCCACTCTTTTGAAGACTTGTGTATGCTTCTAGAACACAACTTTTGCTCAGACTTATTAAGAAATAACATTCGTCGTCGAATGGCATCAACTTTGTACTGCGTCCATGCATCCCACTCGTTCGCAGAGGAGTTGGGAAGGTAACTTCTGAGAATGCTTCTTCGTGCAATCAGCTGCGCTGCTACGGTTCAGAAAGGGCCGAGCTGTTTTTCACTTGTTGATTGTTTAATGACACAGTTGTGGTTGGTCAGTATTTCTTGTCAGCGCCTTTCGAGCTCACTTCTAAGCCTGCAGCGCGCCTCTGTCTTTAGGTTTTTCTTCAGGTAGCCTAAAAGATAAATGAGTCCTACCTAGGGAAAACTCGCGAAACCTCGCTTTGAAAATTATTGAAAAGGGTATGTGCTCTCTTGTGCTATAAGAGAAAGACGTGAGCTGTTCCTGTAAACAGTATCTTAGAGAACTATGTAGCGAGTAGCTCTACTTCTTAATCTATTTCTTTTTTGCAAAGCGGCGCCCTCAACACGATCGTGGTAACATTTGAATGCATGTTTCGCGAACACAAACGATTGAAAGGCTCAGCAAAGAAGTCAGTGCTTTAACCTTCTATGGACGAATCTTGCACAGAAGGCCTACAGGGTCGGAACTGATTCTGGGCTCCTATTTGATAAATGGGCCGGATGTGTAGCAAGTACCAGCAATAGTTACTGTCAAGCACGTGAGAATTCGGAAGGATCGTTCAATACTATTTCACTACTCCAACCTTGACCTCAAGTGTGACTCAACTTCAATCTCAAAATTCGATTTCGCTCACTTTGTGGTACCTCAAGTTACCGGGGAAAGTACTCACACACGACCCCCCCCCTCACCACCCATCCACAAGAAGAGTCCAGTGGGAGCTCGGCAGTGACAATCAAGGCACATAATGTCGAAGAATCCCTGATTCTTCGACAATGATACCTTGCTGCCAGTGACAATGCCTGCTCTTCGAGAGTCATGTGCCCTGTGAGCGTTCGCATTTCCATTCCAGCATCTTCCCCTTCAAAGAAAATCAAGAGGAGATTTTCGAAAACGTCACAGCTTCGGGTTGGATTTTTTTCGTTTTTTTGAGACTCTTGGGAAGCTCCCCCGTTTTTTCTGTGCTTTTCCTTTCACCAACTGAAAGCGAAATCTTGGCGGGAAATCAACACACAATAGTTGTCCTTGATCGCTTGCGTCTCCTCGAAAAGTCAGGTTTTTGTGAGAGTCGAGAGACGGAGACGACCGGCTGTAATGGAGGCCTGGCAGAGTGCCGAGAAGCGTGACCTTTACGATATCGCATGACTATCTGAAATGACTCGATTGACGAGACAGGGAAGGCTATTTACGTCTACGGCGAACCTCGGCGTGCAGAAAAACAACCGGTTTTTCCACTAAGTTCATGGGAACTCGTAGGATGAGTCTGCTGTTGAGAAGATGATGAAATTGCTGGGAATAAGCACTGGAAACCTCTTCGAGAACTATGTGAGTTGGTTCGGATCCCATAAAAACTCGGTTTTTCAAAAAATAGAATATAGAATATAAAAAAGAATATAAAAATAGAATATAGAATAATTAGAAAAATATGGTGACTCATGAGAAAAACCGAAAAGAAAGGAATATATGCATTGGTTTTAGCGGTATTGGCGATCGGTTCACTCCGAGCTTTTAAAAATATGCCGGAACCTCTAAAAAATTACAAAGCCGATCACAGTAACAAAGTGTAGTCCACCTGTAAAGGCTGTCAGTGTGGACGGACCTATATTACTTGGCAGCGGGTGATATGGATATTCATCCTACAGCTAACAAAATAGACAACAAGACCTGGGTTATTTGAACTTTACTTTAAGATGTCTTGCTTTAGCCTTCACGCGCATGGAGTTCCTATAACTTTGCAGATTCTGAGTTGAGGCTGTGTGGACTCCAGGCAGATAGCCAAGCTGCCTCTGATTTGCAGTGGAAGTTTCAATCCTTACCACTTTTGCAGAGAACGCTCGGGTTGCGATAAACCTGACCTCAGAAGCCCTCGAAACCAATGAAACGGCTAACGGAGAAATCAGAAACTGCTCTAATTTATTAGCAAATCGGTTGAAAAGTTAAAAGCGATCACTAGGTTAGCACCCCCCCCCCCCCGCGACGTCAAAGCGAAACGATATCTCCATGCCTCGGTTTGATCTTCCCACTTCAGACTAAGTCCAGCGAGCACGCGCTCACTCAGGACAATCACGAATTCTCGTCGGGGTTTGCATCTTCTGGTAGGTTAACTTGATTTCCTCAAGGGCAGACTCCCGGCAAACACAGCCCAGGACTGTCGGGGGGAAATTAAGGCGTAGCTAGGAAACGACAAGGCACGTAATGTTGGCCGATAAAAGCTGCCATCTCCCGGACGCTGGCTTCGCCTACTTGCAGGAACGTCCCCCCAACAACGCGGGGGATTTGGCGGCAGTAATGCAGAGTAGAGTATTCTTCTACTGCCCCCTGTGTAATGCGGGTACTACTCCACGCCTTTGCTATTCCAAATTTTCGACTCCGTGTAATGACCGAAACCCTCGGAATGGTTGGTATCATGTTAGGATCGTTCAAGACTCACGCCTAGGCATTCCATCAGGAGAAGTTTCGAGGGATTCTGCTGTTACTCATCTATCGGCAACTTCTTAGTTCTAGTTATCTACGACAAAATCAGGGTGCGTCTTAAGTGACGCTGACAGGAACAACTCAGCAGATCGATTTCTTATTCTGACCGAAAGTTGTTAGATAGCCTTTTGGCCGACGTTTCGACGACTTCTGTCTATTCATGAAGCCTGAATGGCTCGGCTCATTTTTGTCACCTACCGCGACGCAGCGCCTCCCCACCCCTACGGCGTTCCGACGCCAATAAAACAGGTTCTATCTAAGCAACTTGTTGCGGCGCCAGCAGAAATAACGTTAATAGTCTACGACATTCATGCCAAGGTACAAGAAGGGACAACTTGGCAGATAATCAAAACAGTTAATTCATGATTACTATCCTGTCTCAACTCTGCTGGATTTGAAATTGGAGACCGAAAGATTCAAGATGAATTTTAGAATGAAACAAAATTATATTGATTTTGAAGAGAGACTACAATCAAACTGATAACGAAATCCTGCTAGTATGAATTCGAAAATATCAAAATTTCAGAACCTCAGCCACATCTTGCTGAGGACTATGATTTTTTTTCAAAGTGTTCTTGCTTCAACGGTCGAAGGCATCATTTGTGAGATTTAGAAAAATTTGGCTATCATTTACACCTCTGCGAGGCCAGAATGGGTCCCGAGGTCCTGTTTGTGCTTCGTATCATGAGTGAAAACGACCAAGGCCTGTCATTCCTACCCATGCGGAATGTTTTCGCCAATATGACCTCCACATGGGAATCTCCAACGTACGACGACCCCTGAAAGGACGGGAAATATTGGGTAAATAGCGTCTTCCCTGGATTCGCCTACCAACTACAAAGACTGGGAGAACATTTGATGGAAATTGGTGTCAAAGAACGGACGTTCTGTTGCAATCATCACCAATATTATCTCTTTTTGCCGGGAACTTGTCGCGATAAATTGTGAAGTCATCGTACAACTCGTCACTTTAGCGTTAGGCGAACTGCTCCAGAACCCAATGTGATACCTATTCCCGGATAATCATTTACATACTTGCCATTCGCAATCATAAATGATGAACTTTCTGATGTTCGTAATGGAAGTAAAAACGATTCAGAAAAATCTGGGAGTAGCCACTACATTCAGTTTTATCTTAGATTGAATCGAAAATGTATTGTATTGAAAGTCATCAGAATTTGATAATGCAGATGCATTAGATCTATTTCAGTTCCAAGACAGTTGGCCAGGTAGAGGAAGCTGTGAGGCCGAACTTCTTATGAAGTGATAGCCGGCAGCTGTATCAGCACGCGGCACAAAGCCACAGCAACTCGTTCCTCCCACCCCCCTCACCTCCCCCAGCCGAAGTCTATCATACCAAATCACAGAACGGTTCCTGCACCCGCCAGCCGAGTCTTTCAGTTTTTACGGCTTCCTGAGTTGGTACCGAGCTCGTTTTCGAGGACGAAAACACTGACCAGTTCATCATTTGGCTCCAAAAATCCATTGTATTGGTCAGGTCATATTCAAACGCCATTAGGGTTCTTGGTAGAGGTGAAATGCGCGGCGCGTATAGGAAAGCTGTTGATCAGGCCCTTTCAGCTTTTACCAGGAAGCTGACTTTTATCCCGCCAGCCTCCCCAAGGGCTTGTATTCATCGAGGCTTGCTTCATTGTGGCAATGTTCTTTTCTTTTACAAAGCATATTTTTGAATGTGCGATTATACTGGGGGGGGGATGGCTCACTGGTTAGAGTTAACGCATCCCGCTGGCATGTTCCACAGGATCGCATCACGTCAAGACAGCCAAAGAAACTACGGTCCAATCATTGGAGGACACTATTTTAAATCTCTAGCAATACCGGAATAAGAAAGCTTTGGGATTTCCTCGATGCTCTTAGGATTCTTCCCATTCTCTGCCGTGGGTAGGTGGGCACAAAAATAACAAGTTCAAACAGCTGATTTTAGAAAACCAACAACGCCAATACGCATCTACATTCTGCTAACCATAAGATTCTCCAGGGCTGTTCAACGCGTGGCGTGCTGAAGACAAAATGTTCCCATTTCTTCCCCAAACGTGCCACGATATGTGCCATCTTCCATCAGCGGTCGGATTATCACAATAACACCTTTTTAGCCATTTCTTGATGCAGGACGAACATTTTGTTTTTTTCCCTCGAATAATAGCTCCAGATGCTGTTTACATAATGGAGCCTTTCCGAAATATGATTCTAAAATAACCTACGTCCCCTTGTTTTCCGTTCCCTTTCTGGCTCCACCCACCAACAAATATCGTATTTCTTCATTTCCCTCGATTCCACTTATCGGACGCTTTTACGAAAATATTTATGCAAATCAATCTTCTGTTTGCCGTTGTTCTTCAGTAATGAAATTGGTCATATGGAACATCTGGAAGTGTTTGCCATTGTACGGTAAGTTATGATGGAATCGTTTTACCTGGCTGCCCATCCACTTTCGAACAATTACTGACGATTGGAATAGAAAAGCGATTATCACGTAGCAGAGTTCCCGCTCCTCTCTCCCTTCAAACTACTGCGTAGCAAAGGTCAAGAGAGCTTACTGGTTTCCTGAATGACAACATATTTCTCTTCGTTTGCTTTCAAGATCACTAGTGTTGACTGCGGGAGGTCTTGGCAAAGCGATGGAGGATAGAGATTTTGGCGTAAATCAATCTCTTTTGAAATGCGCCATGCATTCTACATCCACACGGCATCGTTGTATCTTGAATGCAACAGGCTGTGTGGCCTTGTTAACGTCCCACAGGAGTCTTGCATCAGTTAGGCTGCGTTCATACTTTGCGGCAGCGTCCACTAGCGTTTCGAGGGTTCGGCAGGTCAGCGACTGGGAAAGTATAGATATCGATCTAGCGTCTACCAGCGTCTACCATCGTGCATCAGCGTTACCGCCGAGAGAAGAGTATGGCATGATAGGAGGGTAAGCAGGCAGCTGGTAGAGTATGACAAGACAGTAGGCTGCGTGGTAGAGAGCATGGCGCGCACACTCTCCTCTCCATACCGCTGGCGGACGCTGTTGCACGCTGGCACACGCTGGCAGACGGCAGATCGATACCCATAGTTCCCAGGCCCTCGAAACCCTACTGGACGCTGGTAGACGCTAACGAGAGCTGGGAGACGCTAGATCGATACCTATACTTCCCAGTCGCTAAAGCTGCTGGACGCTCGAAACGCTAGTGAACACTGCTGGCAGGAGGAAGGGAAAGTTTGGGTTAGTCTCAGTGAAGAACCAATAAGAATTACCCCGGTAAGGTGATTGGCTGCACCTGCCAGTACACGACTTCCTCCATGCTTCTTTGAAAACAGCATGATCAGTAACTATGGATTCTCGCGGTTCTAACATTTCCCATTCAATAATTTTTGATAATGAATGGCAATCGCAGCTTAAAGGCATAAGGCACAATAATTTGCTACCCGTTCTAAGGTGGTAGCAGGGGTGCTAATCAGTGAAAAAGAAAAAAGCGAAAAGAAAAAAAGGCGGTCAAAAACTTGCAAAAAGCCTTTGTTCTACACGACAGAAAGCAATTTCGGACGAGTTCCCGTTGGCATCGTGCCAATAACTGCTACGGTAGATACGGCTGCATGTATGTCCTTATATTGAAATGCAGCACCGCGGCCGCTTCACATCAGTCTTGTCGCTTCTTTTTTACTTCGCAAATGAAGCGATACGAGCATCAGCACAGGTCGGACATTTGTGGGCGGGCGGGCGCGGTAGGCGTTCCGGGTCGGTATGTTGCGGCTTGAAGGATGCTATAAGGGTACCTTCCTTGGAAAGGGCGCCACGAAGGGAGCGCCGATGTCTGTCCTGCTAGTCGTATTAATCCTACACGCCTTTGGGCATTTAAGGACGTTGCCACTTGCCTTTAAGACGTTTGGCTCTCACGTTTGATGGTGCGTCGTGCAATGAAGTGTCCATCGCGGTGGAAGGGTCATATTCCGGTGCCGTATTTGCCTTCGAGGAAAAAGCTTTTTCGTTGCTGACTATATTATTTGTCCGGAGCCAGGGGTCGAGATCAACACACACGAGTATCACAACTCATAAGTGCCAAGGACCAGTACAATACTACGTAACGCATCGCAAATGCAGTTACTGCAGTTCGAGATTTTTGTGGTGTTTTTTGTTTCAAGTGCGCTGTACCTCCCTGTCCCCTCACCGCTCGGTGGCTGTTGCTAGAGGAAAATCTGGAGGAATTTGCAAAAGAAAAAATTTGAAGTGACAAACTGTTGAATTTAGGAAGATTGTGGTTATGATGGCCTCGAGGAACGGGGCTCCTGTCAGAAGTCCAAGACGGTTGTATTTTGCAAAATTTTTCGCCAGCGGCAGGACGGGTCCTGTTCTCGATCCCTCATTTTTCGAATGTTCACGATTTATCGACGTTTCATTCAAGCAACCAGGAAAAAATTTATTTACACTAAACTCGAACCGATTACGCATGGCTTTTAGCATCAAGCAACAGGTTTTGTTCATGTACCTGTTTCGCTAAGGTGGAGCATAGCGATTTTCTTGAACCGCTTCTACTGCAGTGTAAAGAATCACAATTATGTTATGTTCGGAGGATTAGAAGATTGACTCACATTCTCGTCCACAAGGTGTGCTTCATGAACTGGATTGCTGCATAGATACAAATCTTTATCGCCATGGGTCCTTTCTGAAGTTTCTACGAAAATTATGGCGGGACTTAAGAAGCCGTCTAGGAGACAACTCAAATACTTGACTGGGGGGGCCATCTATTGGGTCGGCCCATAGATAATGGCGTTTTTTTCTCATTCAAAATTCTTCGCTCGCTAAAGATTAAAAGTTTCCTTTTCCAGTGATTCCTAATCTGGAAGGTTTTCAGAGCATTCGAAGGAACTTTCGAAGAAGCGGCTAGGCGAGAGGCCAGAAGCAAAGGATAACAGAACAGTTAGTAGAGCTGTACTGGAACGCGAAAGAATCTACTGCTCGGTCTAGCCAGAAGAAATGCAGAGCGTCCTTGGGGCCGAAGCCATAGCTCGGTGCCCAACTTCTGTGAGTGACGCTCTTTCAGCGTGTAACGGCTGCAGCCCTTGTCGCTCGCTGCTAGGTCGCGAAATTGAGAAAATCATTGAAATTCACGGGGCTGACTTCTCGTGCAAGGAAGGATTCTTCGAACCAGATATTTTTTGAATGTGCCCTCAATCGCTAGACAGATTGGGAGAAAAATAAGGGGGTAGGAATAGCAACACCGAATTGAACGCCGTCCCCTCCCATTTGATGACTAGTCCCTGTGCACACATCGCTGTGTGCACTCTCCTGGGAACTCGAACGCAGGGCGTATCCGAAGCTAACACTCAACAAGCTGACACAGGGTACAGCATCGTTGTGTGACACATGGGCTGGTCGTACTTTTCCGCTGGGGAATGGGGGGGGGGTGGTCGTCGTTGGGAGAGAGGGGGGGGTTGTATGTATGTGCCTACGTTGGGAAAAATTTTCCCTAGCTGTTGACTTTCCGCGTGATTTTTGTACTGTTTAGCCCCACCCCCCCTCCCTTCCACTGCTCGACGCATGTGCGTGGAAGGCGGGGGGGGGGCAGGGGTCGGTCGTGACCGAAACCCCCTCTTCTCAAATGGGGGTCGTACCTTTAAACCTCCTTGAGAGGGTGTGTGGTTGTATCTAACCAACAACATTTCACACATCACGATGCTGTACCATGAGCTGAGATATCAGCATGCGGCCCAACGTGCTTTAGTTTCACGCTGCTACAAATTTAAGAAAACTTTTTCAGCGGAAGGCTCTCTGCTAAGAATCTTCGTGACTTTCTGTGTTTCTTCAACCATCTAGAACGCCCTTGTCAATTTGATTGATTCTGAATGTGAGTATGAAAGACGACGTTTTTGATAGATGATTCATTTGCACTTTTGTGCCATCAAGTTGCGTGCTGTGGAAATATTTCTCACCGCTTTGAATATTAATCATTCATTATTCGATATCATTTGTAATTTCCACCCTGTGGGAAAACAAATACTAACGTGGTATACCCTACTTTAAGAAACTATTTCCTTAGCATCCACATTCATCTTCTTATGTTCCATGCCATCCTATGAGGTCTTCGTCAGTAAATGTTGAATCTACAGACAAAATTTCATTGCAGTTTTATTAAAGTTACGGCTCGGCTTAGTCGCCTTTGTGGGACAAAGGAAAGTCCGGCATGAGTGCGACCTGCCATTGGATACGACACAAGACAGTCGTAGCATGCGATCCGGTGGGCGTGACGAGCGATGTCGCGTCGGCAAGGCGAGTTGTCTTGCCTGGCTGCTTGAATCTGAATGTTGGAGGGACGGAAATGTATATCAGTCGGCTAGATTCTCGCCTCTGCTTCAACTCACATGAGTTTCGCTTCACTGCGCGCAAGGTGCGACAGACTACAATTGTTTTATTCTTTTCTCGACCACTGATTGTCAGATTAGATGTGAGAGCAGTCCAAAGGGAGAAGGTACGATAGTTTACTGGGTCTAACATGGTACCAGGGGCGTTATATAAGAGGAAAATGGCCGAAAAAGTGAAATGGTCAGAAACTAGCGAAAAAAGCCTTTGTTCTACACTACACAGAAAGGAATTTCGGACGAATTTCCCGTTGGTTGGCCATCAGCTGCAGAGCGCTCATAACTGTAGACACGGCTCTTGTATGTGCTCATATATCCATGCAGCACCGCACCAACATTAGCCGGACATTTGTGAGCGTATGTTGCAGCTTGCTAGGGCGTTATAGGGGTACCTGCTTGGAAAAACGCAGCGCATGGTCAGGAGCGATGGATTCCTTCCTGCTATTCGTATCAGTCCTACACATCCTGGAGATTTATCGTGCCATCAGCCTTCAAAGCAATTAATAAAGCGGAGGGGAGGGCCAGGGGAGAGCTGGGGAGGTGGGAGTGGAGGTCTCACATCACAAACAACTCGACTTTCTCTTAGAACGCACGGTTGATTTATGGCTTCAAAAGCTCAGTTCCTTAGCGACCACTCACTGATATCACATAATGGAAAGCTTTCTAATTCCTATTCCATGTCTTCCTCTCTTATAGCTTGGGAGTTGCCGAGTGCAAGTAAATTACTCCCCTAAATTTTGCTAGCGATCAACGACTCATTTAGCTGTCACATGTTTTGGAGAATCCCTTCTTTTACGTGAATTCAGACCAGCAATCTCACAGGTTAATTTACTTTCGTGCCAAAAGTGCGAATAGAAACTACTCAACAGTCGCTACCTTTAGTAGCCCTCGATTTGAATTCCATTGTTAGAGTTGTGCTCCATATGAAAACAGGCATTAAAAGGGTTCATTAAGCAACCCGAGAGTACCCTAATCAGGGTAGGACCGTAC
>MU946469.1:0-10536 GCA_036418165.1 Cooperia oncophora
ATGCAAATAATGGTCCTCATGAGATATTTCATCATCTTTGACCCTCAGCGATGAGTCACCTTCGTAAGCTCATTATAAATGAGAGAAAAGAGTTCACTATCACTCTCACCCATTGATACTCCAACTCTTCTGTGAATATGGTGCACTTGGACACTATATTGATGTTACCTGCCATTTACGAGTTAGTCGGTCGGCTCTATTGTAAAGGTACAGTATTTTTTCACGTTTTCCGAAGAACTCTGAGTGCATGACTGGTAACGGGAGCCCACTGAGGTTGCACAACAGAGGGTATCGTTATTTGAATCCTACAATCTTGTCCACACATGCCCACCTGACTACGACTGCTGTACCGTAAAATTCTAAAGGGTTTTTTTAACTCATGGGGTCACAGCCAACACTGTTTGATATTTAAAAAAAGAAAAGCCAATTTTTAGTGATTCTTACCGTTTTCCTTTTTGATTAGTCTGGCTAAAACTATAGTTGACATCGTCGCAGTCGGGGCGGGGTTAGGAGGCGTGGAACAAGCCCACTCGCAGATGAATTCTCTGGCAATAGTGATAAGTTAAGGAAAAAAACCGTGTAGAAAATGCTGTGGGTGAACTTATTGCATGCTTCCTGACGTTCTCCGACTGCTTAAACGGCATGAACTGTGTGTATGTGGATATTTACAACTACTACCTTATTAATATTCATGCGAATAGTAATCGATTTGTTGCGTTCGCGGCCTTCCAAAATTATAAATATTCTTGCCTAGTTTGGAGATTTCCTTTTCTCTTCCTTCTATTGCCTTCTTGTTACTCTTCTTTCCTTTCCTCTTTATTTCATAAATTTTTGTGTTTCAATGTTCCCATAATAGGGAAAGGATTGAACTGTCCCTTAGTAAGCCATAGGAGTCATGCAATATTGACGTCAGTGTGATCGAAAGGTCAGAGGCGCTAGGCTCTTTTGTGGGATTCCAGCGAAGATATTCAAACGTGAGCATAGCCTGGTGGTTAAAGGCGCCATATCGCGCTCGCAGGATCTGCAGTTCGCCCTCCCCAGAGGGAATAAAGCACGCTAGACAGCAAAATTTTCAACACGGATGTCTCTTGTGCTTATACTGTTGTTTTTATCATAGATCAATAATAGTTACTATTGTCATTATTATTATTATTATTATTATTATTATTATTATTATTATTATTATTATTATTATTATTATTATTATTATTATTATTATTATTATTATTGAAGATTAACGAGGATAGGTCGGATGTTGGATGGATGTTGAATCCTAAACGCGGTACAAGAAGGTGCTAATTTAGGTTCGCTCCTTACTATGGACGCCTCTCCTCTTGGACGAAGCCCCGCCCACAGTGGGCGGAGCACTCGCCGAAAGTTTGGGGTTCCGCACAGAAATGTTCATAATTCGCTTCCGGAGCAGCTCAAAGATGGGAAAAAAAAGTGGAATGAGGTTAGCAAGGAGTTGCCAGACTAACTGTGGGAGACACATCCAAAATGGGCGGGGCGTACTCAAAGTGACCGGCGCTAACTTACCGGTTCGCAAGAGTGTTTAGAAGTCGCAAAAACTCAGTGCAGAATGTAAATATCTGGCGAGTGTTGGGCACGCTCAAAGTGTGTTGAGACCCGCCCACAGTGGGCGGAGCTTGCCCTTAATCGCAGGATACTCATTTTAAAAGTTTGTAGCTCAGTTCCAGAACACTCCAGAAACCGGAAAAAAGGATCAAGGTCAGCGAGGGCTGGGCCGATTGAGGATTGTGGGGCACAAACATTGTGGGCGGGGCCTGCTCCGAGGTGGGCGGAGTCAGACAAAAGTCTGTAGAACGGTTCCAGAGCACTCAGAGACCGGAAAAAAGTGGATTAAGGTCAGCAGAGGGTCGCCGGTGAGGATTGTGGGGCACAAACATTGTGGGCGGGGCCTGCCGGAACAAATTGAGTGGGTCGCCCATCAAAAAATGTGGGGCATAAATGTTGTGGACGGGGCCAGCCCGAGGTGGGCGGAGCCAAACAAATCTGCAAAACGGTTTCAGAGCGGTCCAGACACCGTCAACATGTAAGCAGAGATGTGCAGGACCTCAACTGTTGGATATATGGCAAGAGTTGAGTGTGTCTGTGGTGTGTTGTAACCCGCTCCCAGTGGGCGGAGCGCACGACGTACTTATTCTTACTGAGTTTTAGCGCGTATTCTGCCATACTCTTAACCACCGGTCGTCATAGGTATTAGATTCCAGTCGGCTCGGCGGCTGATGCCAGCGCTCCTCCTCCTGTGATACGGCCCAAGTTGGCCGGACGGGCACGGCTTCGCCACACATTCCTTCCCCAGCTATTCTCTCGCCTGTGCCCATACGACGCACTTTAGTACCACTCCATACTCAGTAATAGTCAAAATAGCAGGGATGATGTATTTGTCGAGAAGCTTTAACCATGAGTACAGAACAAAAGCCTGATATCAGTTGAGTCTAGAAATATGTGAAAGAAGGTACGCGCGGCGAAGCCGCGCCGCCCGGCGCAGCCGGGCCGTATCAGAAGGAGGCGCGCCGGCGTCAGCCGGCAAGCCGACTGGTAACTCAATAAAATATAAACTAACCTGTTGAGATGGCTTGTGGTCCCTTAATGGTCTGCTCGTTCCCTTCCTTCGTTTCCTCTGCTTGAGGCAGGGGTGGTCTAGGGGCGAACGGTTCGCTTACCATGTGGTCTAGGAGTCGAATTCTGAACATGCACTCGCTCACGCCAACCAAGCATCTACCCTAGGTTCGATACCAGTTTCGGCTGGAAGGATAGACACTGACTTGTACACCGGCTGGCCCCGCAAGTCATTGTAAGATCCACATCGCATTCTATACCCTACTACTATTCTAAATAAATAGAAGTAGAATGCGCGCCGCATCCCAAAAGAAGTCGACAAACAGCAAAAACTTTACCGTCGAACCCGGAAACATTCTTATCCTCAATAAATTTTTTACGGTATTAGCTTATCCACTGCCTTTTCACTGGCTCCTTGCGGTTTTCGTAACCGAATAAAGGATATCAACAGCTATTCAATGATTTCTTCATTGAATAACAGAAGAGCGTTGAATTGGAAACCCTCTGAAATTTCTCATGATTGCCTTTTTCTGAAAAATTCTAGCAACTTCGCTTTTTTGAAAAGATTGTAGCAAAATTCCAAGTGTGACTAGTTTCAAGGTTAGAGACAGAAAGTCTTCGGTTTGGCCTTTTCCATAGGTGGTTCGGTCAGGCAGCCGTGTCGGCACTGTTTGAATATGTGTAAATTGGATATTGACAAAGGTCGTAGAGGGTCGTATTGGCTGCAGAGCCATGGGTGAAATGATGAGGGTAGAGCGCAGCGGATTTGGTCCTTCCAATGGTTTATGACAGGCAACATTGAGACCTCATAACTGGGATATGCGTTCATGTATATTCCTGTTCTCTATAAAGTGACTGAAATTCGAGATATTCGTGAGTTTTGATTTTTTTTGCTCCATTTATGATTTCACTTGATCTTTTGGGGGTATTAGGATTGTCGCGAAATTTGTGCAGTCTAGCATTCATCTACCGCAGTAGCAGAAGAAAAAGTTGATTTTCCAGCTAGTTCTGGCCCATATTCCTTAGACATCAGTGCATAAAACCAATATCAAATAGCAGAACCTTCGAGGTACTGGATAGAGGTACTATTCGCGTTTGGAGGGGCCTTCGCAATTTTGCTTAGTTCCTTATTTGTTGACTGCGTTCAAAACCCTGCATTTTTTTTGTGAAGCTGCGAAGTATATTTGAGTGAGTGAGTCACTAGATTACACAGAAGTTTTATAGGTCTTTCCATTTGGTATAGGTAACCTTGGCTGAGTAGCCATTCGGCCCCCGTCAGACCGAACTGCGCCCTGGATAAGGTTTAATCTATGTTTTTACTCGTTATGAAGGTAATCTTCTTACACGTTTCCGATACATTATCAAAGGATTCTTATTCCTCGCCTTCGTTACTTGTTTCCACCTCACTTCTTTTTTGTACTTCTTGTCTTATGGTAGGAGGCGGATGTAGGATAAGCCAAACCGCCCTCGATTAAAGGAGTAGGACAGCGCGGTTCAAATCATGGGGGTGACTGCCTCCCTCAAGCCTTCTACCTGGCGCTGTTCGGCGACGGGGGGCATTTTCATTGCTTCCCTAGTTCCGGTTTACAAGTCCCACTCTGGCGAAACCTGTGAACTCTTGTGAAGCTCATCCACCGTTAAAGGCACATTCCGCGATAAAAATAAGGCTATGACCTCTCAAATGTGTCGGACGATCCGGAAGGCGATTTTTGAGGCTGCGCTACTTTCAAAATGTGGAAAACGGCAAGAACTCCGCTAGAAGCTGACTAATTAGGCCCATGGACACCCCTTAGGCCCATGCCGACCCTCACCGGCTGCTAGCTACTAGCTAGTAGCCACTATGTTATCTGTTCTCGGTTATACCATTGGCGGACTCGCTTTTTCATGCTTGGTCTTTCCTCGCTAATCAATAACTTAACACTTTTTAGGTCACGAACAGGAAATGTGCGCGTATTTGAGTTCCCGGTTTCCGCGCAGAGTGTGCGAGGGGTCCGCGTCGCAGAACTGCATGCTTTAAGGCCATGCATCGGTTAAAACCTTGTTAGTGGAAGAAGAGAGGTGTCTAAGATGGGCTGTCCTAGCATGGGTCGACACGTCGATGGGAATAGCAAAAGTACAAATGCACCCCCCCCCCGTGCGGATGCGCCCTCGTACCGGTACCTTGGCTGAACCAGCAAGGAACCACCAACTATTAGTGCCCCTGCCTAGACTACTCTCTTTTTGTTATGGGTTTTACTCCTGTGAGAGTGTTTCAAAAGAACTGCAGTCGACTAACAAGTAGCGAAACAAAAAAAGTGAGTAATGGCGAACAAAGATTACACCATCCTGCTCTTCTATAGAGCAGAAGGGGCTCTCTACTAAGTAACAAACACGTTGCTAAAACTTCATTTTTTCCTTTACCCACGTGATCGAACGTACAGCTGACCACATGAATAGCTCGTACGGAGTTGGACACTTGGGATTTATGGGATTTTTGTGCTTTAGAAACATTTCGAGAATAATCCATTGTGCAAAATCACAATTTCCTTCAGAATTGATCATTGCTTGAAATCGTTCCCGCTCATTTCAAATCGTCTTGCGTTGGAACTCGTTACCGCCGGCCCATGTATTAGGGGTCTGTGGCAATGGGTAGCGACTTATTCGAACACGGCGGCTTTTTGCGGGCCAGAATGTTAGGCGTAACGGTGGAAGGTGGGGGCCGCAACTTGTTCACGACCGAGATTGGTCCCTAGGTCGCAGACGCGGGCCGGAACACTCTAACTGATCATGTTGTTGGAAACTACGCGCGTAGGCGTGGTATTTTAGGTTTCCTTATATTTTCTGATGGCATCTAATCACAAAAGGCTCAAAATAGCTAGGCCAAAGGGAAAAGTGCCGCCAAGTTCGTTGTGCACCTGGCCATGACGCACAGACGGAAACGTGTAATACTTCCACGAAAATGCGACAGCGCCGAACCGTTCCCGCCAAAAATTATTGCGTCTCGTTAGTCAACATATCTTTTTTTTGATGTATGCTTAGTGTTACTTCTTAGTATTAGTCCCGTGCTCAATAGTGTCGTTACTGTTTGGCTTGGAGGGAGGGGCATCTTGCATTTTCACTGGTTCCTTTTGCTAGTTCCTGTTAATTGATACGTCTGTTTGGCGATACCTGTAAATTCATGTGAAGCGGAGGAGTGGTACAAGTAGCACATTTTGGTCACAAAAAGATCGCGTGTCTTCACAAGGTGTCCTGCACACGTTTTCATACTACACCATTGTGTCCCCGGCCCCCAGCGAATGTATCTGCTTATGTCTATTTTCGTAACATCACAGTAATACAGTAGTTCAACGCTTCTAAGGCTGTTTCAATCATTGTGCGCTACTTTTGGATCACTTCAAAACGCATATGAGGAGGGTATTTTCAGGCCAGACGCCAGACTTTAACTACTCGTTTTTTACTTATTTTGAACATGTCTGATGCTAAAAATTAGCCTATGCTACCAATATTCACCGTGGACTTATTACTTGTTTATTACACACTTTCTCCCAACTCATTCGTAGGCATCTTTTGCCTGTGACCTTACAGCCTTTGATTGATCTTCTACAGGAGTTCCAATCTCCGAAACAAAACTCGCAGATAAGCGAGAGTGGGGGACTGACTCTCACAACTTCTCGTGTGAACACAGACCCTCTCAGTAAGCTAAATGCGGCTTTTCTGCTCTTGGTGACTCAGTATAAAACCGTCGATTATGATTCTTCAAGAATAAACTGTGCAATCACCCTATGAATTCTGGTCCATTTCCTTGTTGTGAGGTGAATGTGTGCCGCAACTGCATAGCGCACCACTCTTTCTCTTGACACGAGTAAACCCTAAGACGATAGGATTAATATGCCTGGCTGCACGAAGTTCCGACTCCTGAGCAGGCGACGCGTAGCGCCTTGTCCGAAAATGGTACCCTTATAAGGCCTATCAAGCTGTAAACGTAATGACCCGGAAGTCAAAGCGCCCGACGTCCGCCCGCAAATAGACGACCGTTGACGCAATGCTGGTAGTTGTTAATTTTGCAACTGAGAATATCAAAGCGAAGAATTGATATGAAGTTGGCCGTTGCGTGCTGCATGAAACGATGCCTATCAAAAGCCTTTCGGCCGAATTCTACTTAAAGGCACAGTTCGCGACCGCAAATTGCGGGAAACGGAACTCAAATAGGCACAAAAAAGTGCTAAGTATCTGATTAGCGGAGAAAAGCAGCAGAAAAAGCAGTCCGAAATGTTATAGAGAAAGATAACATAGTGGCTACTAGCTAGTAGCTAGCAGCCGGTGAGGGTCGGCATGGGCCTAAGGGGTGTCCATGGGCCTAATTAGTCAGCTTCTAGCGGAGTTCTTGCCGTTTTTCACATTTTGAAAGTAGCGCAGCCTCAAAAATCGCCTTCCGGATCGTCCGACACATTTGAGAGGTCATAGCCTTATTTTATCGCGGAATGTGCCTTTAAGTTATGGGGACGTAAGAAGGCCTTTTCTTCTCAGATTTTGACAAGTTCACTTCGTTTCTTCGCCATTTCCCCCCACTATATAACACCCCTGCTCGAATTATCTCTGCCATATGCCTTTGAAAGTGCACGGGAACGCGACTGGAGGATAGTGATACCAAGTGCCATCTCCATACCCCACCTTTGAACTTCTGTCACTAAAATGACTCACTTGTAACACTTCTCCGCTTCACAGCCACGTGCCTAACCATGGCCTATTTGTCTACCTCTCTCACCTCCGGCTGTTCTCTACCGCTAGGTGCGTGTTTCGCTTTGAAACCTTGCGTGTAGGTGAAGTGCTGTACCGTTGAGGATAAGCGTTTAGGACTGAGCATGGAGATGGTGCTAGGGCATCATCACCCTCCAGCCCCGTGTCCGTGCACTTTTAGGCGGAGAAAGTGGCACGTTACTGCAGCTGCGGCCCATTCGCACGCACATGGAAAGAACCGTCCTCAAGGATGAGTGTATTCAAAGACCGACATAGTACTATAAAATTTTGACTATCAAGCACTGGTGACTTAATTATTAGTTATACACGGTAGGGAATCTTTGTTAAAATATTATGAGAAAGTAACGCATAGTATAATGTTTTCTCCCAGAATGGAACTTCATTACTTAGTTGTCTAATCATTTTCTTTAGATAAGCTGTTTCTCCTCCGCTGCTTAACGTCGCACCTACCTCTCCAGAACCTTACCTTCGCCTTGATTTTTTTGCACTTCATTCCGTTCTTCAAATTTTCTGCAACTTTTATAGTAACATCAAAACACTACTCAGAACTAACCGTTCTCCTAGTATAGGAAGCAGAGCAGGAGCCGATGAGAAAATTTGGTCGCCCAAAGGTTTTGGTTCCGCATTCTGCCATTCCCTCTAGTAAGACTCCCCTCCAGCCTGAGAGACCCACATTACTTACCTCATTACCCCTTTCCTACTCCATTTTCTCCGACTCAAAAAAAACTAAATGGGCTGAGGGATTCTCCAGAATTTGGGCATTCATGCGTGCTACTCGCACCAAGTCAGACGTGACTTTCATATCCGCTGCTCTTCAAAGTACCGAGGACTCATCACTCGCGCGCTGTCCTTATCAGAAGGCCTGCGAAAATATAGGAAAGCAAGCCGTTTCACATATTTTAGTCGTAGCTAGACTGAGAAAGGGCGTCAAACGACATGAAAGAGAACAGAACAAAACCCATTTTGATTTTTGCGCACTAGCCGTTGAAGGGACCCAGCATATGCTGCGATGTGAAAGCATGGGAAATAAAAGACCTATCTGGGAAGCATTCCATTGGAAATCAGAATTGCAGCACCATTTGGGTTCAAATTGCCTGAAACTTTGTTCTAGTGAAAGCTGGTTGCGCACAAACTACGCGATGGCAACCAGTTTGGCTCTCAAGTCTGAATTCTCGATGCATAGGTGGCTTGGCCTCAATTCAGCTTGGAGCTTAGTGCTAGTAGAGTGGAGGAAATATGCATTTTCACTCCATAGCATACTGGTTTTTATTTCAGAAGGATGCCTCCCTTCATGGTTCCGAAAAGAACAGAATGAACCACCGCAAGCGTTGGAGACGAAGGCCTCATTAACGAATGAAGTACGTCAGAATTCATATTTTCTATTTTAATGTTCCCACTTTGTTCCTTCAAATGTTCGTTCCTATGTTTTCATTCCTTTAACATCGCCAGGGACGTCTGCCCATGAGTGTTTATTTATTTATGCTCCCCGATAAAGGCTATACTGTTAGAAAAGAGTGGCTGAATACATGCGGTATGCGAAGAAAACAAAAAAAAGCAATGACCTCTTTCGTTAAGGGAGAGTAAGAAGTTCAGAAAAAATAATTAAAAATTGGGGAACGAAAAGCAGGTTCAAATGAAATCTAGACTTTGCGGAATATGGTGATTTCGGAACATGCCTCAATTGCCCACAACTGGGAGGAGGGGGACCAGTTTCAAGTGCGGTCACTCTATTCGGATGACGACAGACCCAGCTTCCCTCTGAGAGGCTTTGAATACCTCAAAGTTATCAGTGCCCGTCCCACTTATACGTTTTGAAAGTCGCACCAATATTGTACGTAGTACTGTTCAGGTTTATTCAAGGATCCGGAATCCTGAGAAATCTCATTCTTGAATGAATGCATCATTTTAGATCGACGATCCTCCGGAACTCCTAGATCATAGCCGGCCACACGAAATTGACGATGATAGACACAAAGGCCATCATCGACCTGCTCACGAAACCAACCAAGTCCACGAAGCTGACGACGGTAAGCAAAGTAGCTCATCGCCGATAAATATTTTGGCTATTTCAGAGGCGCAAATCCTGCTGGGGTTATTGGTGGAGTACGCGGTAGTGAACGGCAGCTTAAAGGCAGTTGGCACGATAATTTGATACTCGGCCTAAATGCTAGCAGGGCGCTATATAGTGGGGAAAATGGCGAAAAAACGAAGTGAAACGGTCAAAAACCTGCGAAGAAAAGCCTTCGTTCTTAATGACTCAAAAGCAATTTCGGACGAGTTTCCCGTAGGCATCTTGCCAATAACCGCTACGGTAGATACGGCTGCATGTGTACTCATATATCCATGCAGCACCACAGCCCTTCCTTCGCTTCATATTTTACTTAGCAAATGAAGCAATACGAGCATCAGGTACGGTCGTCCATTTGTGGGCGGGCGGGCGCGGTGGGCGTTCGGGTCGGTATGTTGTAGCTTGATAGGCCTTATAAGGGTAGCTTCATAAGAGTAGCTTCCTTGGAAAAAGCGCTACACAGCGCTTGCTCAGGGTCGCGGAATCCCTCCTGCCAGGCATATTAATCCTACTCGTCTTAGGGGTTTATCGTGCCAATTGCCTTTAAGCCATAGAGATACTACGATTAGTTTTTTTGAGGCATACAAATGGTCGCCTGCCAGCCTCCACTCTTACTGGGGACCGCGTTGGTGGCGCACAAATCCAGTCCCCGTGACACGCCCCAGCGTACCCGGCGAACAAGACTGCATGTATAGCGAGTACTCAGTGGAGCATCGGGTGGAGGCGTTCCTGCGTGCGTACCTTCGCACCTTCAGCCCGTTTCCACCAATGGAGCAGCCTTTGATGGAAAGAGGCTGGCACGCGCCATGCTGTATACATCTCCACCCGCCGCTCCTTTCAGCACTAAATTCTCCGTCTGTACTCCAAGCCTACCTGTAAACTCTACCTTTCTAGAATTTGATGTTCTATATTTATTTTCTTATTAAGATGACAGCGAAAGCGAAGAATTGGACATGATCTACGGAACTGCAGCACCGATTCGAATAGATCACAGGCTAGAAGAAGCACGAAAACGTCATTCAAAACGTAAATGTAAAGGTAAGTTGTGCTCAGTTGAATCCAAAATTTTGAGATCTCTTTCATTTTCTTAATAAAACTGAGGGACTGAACAGCTGCAAAAACTTTATTATTTTATTACTACCAACTAT
>MU946470.1:0-19177 GCA_036418165.1 Cooperia oncophora
CCTAGCGGTAAGAACAGCCAGAAGTGAGAGAGGTAGACAAATAGCGCACATGGCTATGGTTAGGCATGTGGCTGTGAAGCGGAGAAGTGTTACAAGTGAGTCATTTTAGTGACAGAAGTTCAAAGGTGGGGTATGGAGATGGCACTTTGGTATCACTATCCTCCAGTCGCGTTCCCGTGCACTTTCAAAGGCATATGGCACGATAATTCGATACTCGGTCTAAAATGGTAGCAGGGGTGTTATATAGTGGGAAATGGCGAAGAAACGAAGTGAAGTCCAAAAATCTGCGAAGAAAAGCCTTCTTTCGTATTAACTTAAGTAGCAATTCGGACGAGTTTTCCGTAGGCATCGTTTCATGCAGCACCACGGCCACTTCATATCAATCCCTTCGCTTCATATTTCAGTTCGCAAATAAAGCAATACGAGCATTGGGCACGGTCGTCTATTTGTGGGCGGGCGGGCGCTTTGGACGTCCGGGTCGGTACGTTGCAGCTTGATAAGGCCTTATAAGGGTACCATTTTCGGACAAGGCGCTACGCAGCGCCTGCTCAGGAGTCGGAACTCCGTGCAGCCAGGCATATTAATCCTATCGTCTTAGGGTTTATCGTGTCAACGAAGAAAGTGGTACGCTACTGCAGTTGCGGACCCATTCACCTCACAACAAGGAGATGGACCAGAATTCATAGGGTGATTGCACAGTTTATTCTTGAAGAATCATCATCGACGGTTTTATACTGAGTCACCAAGCAGAAAAGCCGCATTTAGCTTACTGAGAGGGTCTGTTCACACGAGAAGTTGTGAGAGTCAGTCCCCCACTCTCGCTTATCTGCGAGTTTTGTTTCGGAGATTGGAACTCCTGTAGAAGATCAATCAAAGGCTGTAAGGTCACAGGCAAAAGATGCCTACGAATGAGTTGGGAGAAAGTGTGTAATAAACAAGGCCATGGTGAAAATAATTGTTAAATACGGGCTAACTTTTTTAGGCACGTAGTCAAAAATAAGAAAAAAACAAGTAGCTTTTAACGTCTGCGATCTGGCTGAAACATACCACTCATTAATATCGGTCGGAAAAATGATCCAAGTCGAGCGGCACAATGATGGAAAACAGCCTTAATCAGCGTTGAGACTACTGTAATACTTTGAATGTTACCGAAAATACACTATAAGCAAACTACAATCGCTTGGGGGGGAAACCGAATGGTGTATGTGAAAATGTGTGCAGGACACCTTGTGAAGAACACGCGATCTTCTGTGACCAAAATGTGCTACTTGTACCACTCCTCCGCTTCACATGAATTATAGCAGGTCTTCGCGTTAAAAGACATGCTCAATTAAACAGAACTAAGTAAAGAAAACAAGTGAAATGCGAATTCTCTCCCTCCAAGCCAAACAGTACCCTATTGAGCACCACTAGATACTAAGAAGTAATACTACCATACATCAAAAAAAGATATTTTACCTAACAGACGCAATAATTTTTCGGGAACGGTCGGCTGTCGCATTTTCGAGTATTACACGTCTCGTCTTGCGCATGGCACATGGCGCACTTTCATTGCAGCTTTTCGAGCCTTTGTTAGAGCTCAGAAAAAAGGAGACAAAAACGCCAACCAGCTGCACTATCCGGCACCGCCTGCGACCGACCTCTTCGGGCGTGAACGATCAAGAACACATGCATCAATCTGAAGCGGGAATTCCCTAAGTTTGGCAATGGCTTTTTGATGCTTTCCCGGAACCGTCGGAACGAACGGCCAATTAGCCTCAGCACGCTATTTTGAGGTAGTGTTCTTCTCTGGTTCAGAAGAGAAGATGTTGAGCAACAACCCCGTCCACACTAGTCGACGCTCTGTGTTACTAGTAGACAGGCGTTGACAGAAACAGTGGTGAATCTTTTCCGCTACTTGTAGTGGACGACTCAGTTACTTTTCGAACAAAGGGAGTAAAAACTCATCAACAAAAAGAGGAGTAGAGTTCCTAAGCAGGACAACATACGCTTGGTGGTTTTTAAGTAGCATAAGGTCAGAAGGGCGGCCGTCCGGCAACGGGGGGGGGGGCCATTTTTGCTATTCTTTGCTATTCCGTCGACGTGTCGGGGACCCATTCTGAGTGAGGCCTGCCTTCTATTAAACATGGTTTTACCATGATGGCCTAAGGATTTATCTCTATGCTGTTCACAATGATTTGGTAAACCGGTAACTCAGGAAATGCAATGATAGTACAAATGGCCCCGTCGCCGAAATGCGCCAGGTAGAGGGCTTGAGAGAGGCAGTCAATCCGTGATTTGACCCGCTGTATACTCGATTGTTAGGCAGCCTTGCTTACCCTACATCCGCCTCCTACCACAAGACATGGACCAAATAAAACGAGATTGAAAGAAGTAACCATAGGCTGAGGAATAAAGAATCCCATAAGTATATTGGAAAGGTGTGGAAAGCTTATCTCGTAACGAGTAAAAACATTCGGTTAATAGTCTATTCCAGAGAGCCGGTCGGCTGATAGGGGCCGAATGGCAGCTCAGGCAAGGTTTCCCAAGCCACCTAGTGACGATCTATTAACTTCTGTGACCAAAAGTGACTCACTCACTCAAACAATTTCGCAGCTTCACAAAAAAATCACGGTTCTGGAGAACCAATAAAGGGAACTAGCAAAAATGCGAAGGCCCCTCCAAACCGAATAGTACCCCTATCCAGTACCTCGAAGGTTCTGCTATTGAACTTTGTTTCGTGCACGATGTCCTAAGGCAATAGGGGCAACACTCGCTGGAAATCAAACGGTTACAATTATACGCTCACAGCGAAAGATGAATTGCTAGCACTGACAAATTTCGCGACACTCCTAATACCCAAAAGATCAAGTGATATCATGAATGGAGCAATAAAAAAATCAAAACTCACGAATATCTCGAATTTCAGTCACTTTATAGAGAACAGGAATATACATGAACGCATATCCCAGTTATGAGGTCTCAATGTTGCCTGTCATAAACCATTGGAAGGACCAAATCCGCTGCGCTCTACCCTCATCATTTCACATGCTCTCACCATACGACCCTCTACGACCTTTGTCAATATCCAATTTACACATATTCAAACAGTGCCGACACGGCTGGCTGACCGAACCACCTATGGAAAAGGCCAAACCGAAGAACTTTCTGTCTTCTAACTTTGAAACTAGTCAACACTTGGATTTTTGCCAGGACTCTTTTGAAATAAGCGACATTTGCTAGATTTTCAGAAAAGACGGCAATCACGAGAATTTCAGAAGGGATTTCCAGTCAACGCTCTTCTTTTATTCAATAAAGAAATCATGTTAGCTGTTGAGATCCTTTATTCGGTTACAAACCACGCGAGCAGCCAGCTCAAAAGCCAGTGGATATGCTAAGTACCCGTAATAAAGGTAACGAGTAAGAATGTTTTCGGGTTCGAAGGTGAAGTTTCTGCCTTTCGTCGACTTCTTGTGAGATGGGCGTGCATTCTACCTCCATTCAGAATCATAGTAGTTTATAGAACGCGATGTGGATTATACTATTTACAATGCGGAGGCCAGCCGAGTGCAAGTACTGGTCGCCGAGTACAAGTCACTTTCTATCATTCACAGAAAGCGAGGTTTAAATCACCGCGATTTGAGGGTAGAATGCTTTGTAGGCTAGGCCCGAGACAGGGTCAGAAATTCAGTTCCTCCCCTGACCTCCTCTGCCTCAAGTAGAGGAGATGAAGGAAGGAAAAGAGCAGAGCAAAACGAGTATGACGGTAAGGAACTACGAGCCGTCTCATCAGGTTAGTTTATATTATATATATTCATTCATATCCAAGAGGAGAGGCGTCCATGGTAAGGGCAAGCCTAAATTAGCACCTTCTTGTACCACGTTTAGGAATTCACATAATTATCCAACGTCCGAGCTAATCCTGCCTTAAAGGCACTTTCCGCGATAAAATAAGGCTATGACCTTTCAAATGTGTCAGACGATCCGGAAGGAGATTGCGGAGGCTGCGCTACCTTTAGAAAGTGAAAATCCGCAAGAATTCCGCTTCAAGCTAACCAATTAGGCCCAAGGGCGCCCCTTAGGCCCATGCCGACCCCACCGGCTGCTAGCTACTAGCTAGTAGCCACTATGCTATCTCTCTCCATTCCGAATGGTGAGAGTGAGGTGATACGATAAAAGAGCTGATATCTTTATGATAACGACGAGTGGAAATTCGTACAAACATGCGTTTTCTTCATTGCATGCATGTACAAGTTGGGTCGATAAAATGCCTATAATTTGGGGCCTTTTTCGGCTGCTTTTTGGCTGCTTTTCTCCGCTACTCGGATACCTAGCCTTCTTCGTTCTTGTGTGGGTTTCGTTACCCACAATCTGTGGTCGCGGGCTTTTGCCTTTAATCTTCAATAATAATACTAATAGTAAAACTAGCATGACAAGTAAGTAAAATAATATTGATCTGTGGTAAAAACAACAATGTAAGCACAAGAGACGTCCGTGTTGAAAATTTTGCTGTCTAGCGTGCTTTATTTCCTCTAGAGAGGGCGAACTGCAAATCCTACCAGCGTGATATAGCGCCTTTAACCACTATGCTATGCTCACGTTTGAATATCTTCGGCTGGAATCCCACAAAAGAGCCTAACGCCTCTGACCTTTCGATCACACTGACGCCAATATTGCTTGGCTCCTATTGGTTACTAAGGGACAGTTCAACCTTTCTCTATTATGGGAAACATTGAAACAAAAAATTTATGAAATAAAGAGGAAAGGAAAGAAGAGGAACAAGAAGGCAATAGAAGGAAGAGAAAAGGAAATCTCCAAACTAGGCAAGAATTTTATAATTTTGGAAGGCCGCGAGCGCAACAAATCGATTACTATTCGCATGAAATAAAATAAAGTATTATAGTAGTTGTAATACACTAGTTCATGCGCGTAGAAATCAGTACAAGAGAGCACGTTAGGAGGAGATGCAAATGACTCACCCGCGGCATTTTCTACCACGGTTTTCTTCCCGAACCTATTACTATTGGCAAAGAATTCAGCTGCGTGTGGGCTTGTTCCACACCCTCAGACCCCGCCCCGATTGATTGCGACGATGTCAACTGCAGCTTAGCTAGACTAACCAAAATGCAAAACTATAAGATGCACGGAAAACAGGTTTTCTTTTATTCAAATACCGAATAATGTTGGCTGAGAGCGAAATAAGAACCCCTTCAGCATTTTTCAAGGTACAACAGTCGTAGTCAGGTGGGCATGTGTGGACAAGATTGTAGGATTCAAATAACGATACCCTCTGTTCTGCAACCTCAGTGGGCTCCCGTACAGTAATGCAGTGCGTTCTTCGGAAAACGTGAAAAAAATACTGTACCTTTACAGTAGAGCCGACCGACTAACTCGTAAATGGCAGGTAACATCATGTACTCGTCCAGTGGAAGCCATATCAGCAGAAGAGTTGGAGTCATCAATGGTGAGTTGTGATAGTGATCTCCTTCGCTCTCTTTATAATGAGCTTACGAAGGTGATCCCACTCGGCTTGGCGGTCAAAGATGATGAAATATCTCAGAGGACATTATTGCATCACCTATGATTGTTCAAAATTGAATCGTCGGTAAAAAGCAGTATAGATAACAAGAATCCAAGGTGTAGCTGATAAAATGACTAGTGAGCACAAAGGCTCTTCTTCACATTTTATCCATCCCCCACTGAAATGTTACGGAGCTCCTTGTCGACCAGACGTGCTCTCGCTGCGAGGGTCCAGGGGTATTTTCTCGAGGCATCTACCAGTCCAGTAGTTGGAGGGAGAAGGTAAAGGAGGAGGGATCAGAGAAGGGAGGAAGGAAAAGAAGGAAGGAGGAAGAAAAAAAAAGGAAAGAGAAGAGAGGCTTCCCGGTTGACAAGTGCCCTGAGAGTGACCCTCCTTGTTGGCTGGCACGCTGGCTTTGTGACAGTGTATTTTGCGATTACATTTTTGCAAACTCTGGCCGAAATAATTTTCCTTGCAATTTACATTTGTTAGCTGTACTAGTTTCAAGTATTTCCTAGAATTGCTTGTAATATTTCATTTACACTTTCCGTAAGTCAATATACCGGGCAAATCGGCATAAAGGCCATTAAGATTTCAAGTGGCAGTTGAGTCGTGTCTTGATCCCTGCAAAGTACAGGGCGTCAGAGAGGGCGTGGATTGGAGCGCTGCCAAAGCGGCTTTTTCCACCAGTGATGCCATCCGGGTCCACAACAATCGGCAGACTGTTCTGTATCGCTCCAACTGACCCTCTTTCACCTATCGTATAGGATCTGACTTCATTACCTTAGGAATGATTCAGAAATCCGTTTGTTTCCGAAAAAAAACAGTCAACGGTTAGGGTAAAATTTTTAGAAGGAAAAATTTTCGAGGAAAGACTGGGTAGTGAGAAAATACGTTTGTTTTGGTAAGACGTGCAGTTTCTTGTAATGTGTTGGAAGCTCGTGCTATAGGACAGCTTTACAGGCAGGGTACAGCATTGTTGTGTGGGACATATAGGGGGTCGTACTTTTCGGTTGGGGAGGGGGTCGTATGTTCGTTCGGAGAATTTTCCCGTGGGGGAAAAGTTTTCCCGGCCGTTGACTTTTCGTGATTTTCCTGTTTAGTCTACTATATACCCCCCCACTCGACGGAAATTTTCTGGATAAAAAAACCGGAAAATGTGGGAAATTGGTAGGTAGGGTTGGGAAAAGGGGGGGGGTCGTACCGACACCACCATTTCACACATCACCATGCTGTATCCTGTTTACAGGAGCTTTCAAATCTCACATAAGAGTCCTCATCGAGCCGATCTGCTCCAAAAATTCTCAAAATCCATCAAAGCAGTCCCAGCAGACTGTTAACGGTTTTGTCCATGTTTATTACGAGGCTAGACTAGACGGATAAAAACATAGGCTAACTCCAATAAGTCATTATTTGAAGGCATATTCCGCGATGAACTGAGGCTATAACCTCTCAGATGTGTAAGATGATCCAGTAGGCGACTGAAGAGGCTGTACTACATTCAAGAAGTAAAATTTTGTAAGAATTTCGGTGAAAGCTGTATGACCACGCCCATGAGCACCCCTAGGCTCATGCCAACCCCCGTGGATGCTAGCCAGTAAGTAACAATCCTTGGAAGTTGGCATGGACTGGCCTGCTAGCTCTATCCATTCCAAATAATGACATTCAATTGTTAATACGAAGAAATGATATTCTTCTGGTAATAGCAAGGGAGAAGTCGTCAAACTTCTCTTCATTGCAGTTGGCAGCAACAGCCTTATACAGAGCATTCCGAACAGCTCTTTCTGGTTTGTTCCTCACTATTCTGTTACTTGCTAGCTTGTCGCTCCTATTTGAGCTCTAATACCGGAAGAACCACGCCATCTATGATCAGGAATTTTTCCTTTGAGGCACGCATTCAAACTGCCTCTACTTTTCCTACTGGACAACAATAAATGGGAAGTATTCAATAAATGTTGAAAGCGTCACTCTTTCATGGAGGCGTTACTATCCATTTCAGCCTTCTCTTTCAGACTTGAAACTCGTCAATGTCCCCCAGCGGTAACGGCAACATCTTAGAGAAACTATAGTCGAATTCGGACGCTCAGCAAGCATGGACGTGCGCCAATTAATTCTGACAGCTGAAAAGAAAATGCTAAGACGTTGAACTTGTTACGATGTACACGGAATATGAATGAGCTGTCTATGGACATTTTTTATTGATTTATTGGTTCAAGACGATGCCAAGTCTCTCGACCCGACCCATCTCGGGCATTCGAAACTGTTCAAAGGAAAACTTGAATTCATCAGAAATTCATAAAAAATGTAGTGGACAAATTTCCACAAGTAAATAAACGAATAGTGAGCAACTTCTTCTGGAGTCCATAGAAGGCACAGTCTAACGCATCCGTTATTGGGAAGGAGACAGCAAGTAATCTTCCTCGTTGGGAAAAGATACCTTGCTCAAGATCCGATCACTTCTTCATCCCAAGCCACGCGCGAATGTCTTTCCCAAGTCAAAAACTCAAAAATTAAGCGAAAAATGGGAGAGAGAACTGCATATTAGGTTGGCTAATAAGTAATGGCGTTTTTTTCAATTGAAAAATTTGTTCGAAAAAACGTTTTGCAAGCAAGTTATATATCATCTGATAGGAAACTTCTCGTAGTATAAGAATATCAAAAAAGCTTTGGTTGAGGATATAGTTTTTGTGAATTTTTTAGTCGTTGAAGTTGGAAGTGAAGTCGGCGAAAATTAGCATCTTCGACAACTGCCTCTATTTAGAAATTTCATGCTAATAGTTGAATTAATTGAATTTGAATTCGATATTCTAATACTACGAGAAGTTTGCTATTAAACGATGTTAAGCTTGCTTGCAAAACTTTTCACTTTTAAAACAAATTTTCCAATTGAAAAAAACAAAACGGCCATTTACTTCATTCACCATAGCAGTAATGGCCCGGTTTTTTTTCAATCGAAAAATTTTTCCAAAAGTAAAAAGTTTTGCAAGCAAGCTTAATATCGTTTAATAGCAAACTTCTCGTAGTATTAGAATATCAAATTCAAATTCAATTAATTCAACTATTAGCATGAAATTTCAGGTGGAAAACGTGACCTGGCCGCAAGTATTGGCAAGGTGGCGAAGTTTTCCCAACTTTGCTGAATTTCTTGAAATTAGTTCCAAAGCGTCCTATTGAGATTCCCTTGCTGAGACTTCTACCTAACCTTTTCCGAATGTATGGAGCAGCTTAAGCGATTTTAGCACTTCGAGTAGACGTAAATAGAGGCAGTTGTCGAAGATGCTAATTTTCGCCGACTTCACTTCCAACTTCAACGACTAAAAAATTCAAAACTATATCCTCAACCAAAGCTTTTTGATATTCTTATACTACGAGAAGACGTTTCACTTTTTGAACAAATTTTTCGATTGAAAAAAACGGCCATTACTTATTAGCCAACCTAATAGTTTTAGCCATGCATCTTTTACAGAGAATGGACATGTCTAGGTTTGCTATGGGCATTTTCCGTTACAGACATTAATGACCACAGAATCGAGGGGTACTGTTTTGTTCTCCCTCTCTGAAAAAGAATACAGTAACTTCAAGAAGTAATCACAACTGATTGGGAACTTCCATGGAGAGATTTAAAGGCTCAGTCCACGAAAATGGTTGGCGGAAATGTGGGCAGAGACAACCAACTTCGCCAGGAGTGCGCCTCTGGCGAAACAATGGAGAAGGCTCCAATGAGGATGATACAGTGGTCAGCTGTCTCCGCCCATACGGTCAGCGTGGAGTGTGTCAACTGAGCGGAAAGATGGATGGCCCCTGCCGCATTAGGCGTGTGGCATAAACATTCCCAGATGATAATAGGTAATGGAATCAGTAACAATCATAAAATGAACAAAAAGGGAAACAATAAAACAATCAGAGCTTATTGGAGAAATGGCATGGAAGGGCATTTTGCCTTTCGCCTTGTGAAGCCATGAAGTGATATCAGTCACCAGTCAAACTTAATTCTTAATTTGTAGAAAACTTGCTGTCAGCTCTAGTAAACCAATGAACACAATAATGTGAAGTTGTTAACGTGCAAGGAGATGCCTCCTTCCCCTTCCCCCCCGCCCTTCCCGCGCACTTCTACCATTCCAAGCCAAGATGGGGCAAAAAGTTACAAAATTTTAATGAAACCAGTTACGGCTCTTGAGCCGTTAGTAGTATTTTGACAGCAATAGCTAGCAGGCAGAAACGGCACAGTTCTGCAACGGGGGAGCATTTTGCACTTTCGTTGCTTCACTAGTTAAGGCTTATAGGTCTCACTCTGGTGAAACCTGCGAACGTACTATGGCGAAGTGCTGGAGCAAGTCTTCAAGCCATTATGGTAAAACCCGTAGAAGAGGTTGTCGACGGGATGTACTGCAGGTGCAAAATGCCCCCGCCCTCTTCCCCGTCGCCGAATTCGCCGCAGAAACTGCTCTCCAAATCCCTTGCTCTTGTTATATCTTTCTAGATTTTATTCGGGCTTTTTCCCACGTCCATCCGTTGATTTTTCATGACTCTTCAAAAGATTAAAACATGAATGAACTTAAAGGGCAAGAAAACACTCACCAACACCTATTAGCTGTCCGATGAGGAATATCACTAGGAGGTAGGAGAGCAGATCACGTCGTTGCCGAAATGAGGATGAACATACTACGGATGAGTACGACTTCTTTGATCGAACATAACCAGGCAGATCCTCTTCTGTTGATGCACACGGAGCATCGTCGTCTATTGATGGCATCGTTCTGAAATTTTGGAGAATGTGGTGGAGGCTCCAAGTTTCAAAGAGTTTTCCACGATAAAATGAGCAGTTTGCACACTATTGTTGGCCAATAGCTAAAGGAATGGTGTACGCTGAGCATGTGGGTGGAGTCAGACATACGTTGACCTAATTAGACGCTCACAATTTTGCTGTTATAACGGAGCGGCAATGTCGAAGAAGTAGAGGCAATAAATACGCCTAATTCTGTCGCACACCACAACGACTACTTTAATATAACCGCTTTCATCTTGCTAGACTGACTCATCACCGAGCGCCCTTAAAGGGAACTCTGCCGCGTGGCGAACAAGCGCGAGATCACGAGAGAGAGCGAGTCACGGTTTTAAACTCTCTCAAAGATGAGAAGCAACCGCATCTGTAGGAATGGGACTAAAACTAACGCTTGAAAGGGGTATTCCCAGAAGTGGTACTATGAAGGGAAGGAAAAAAGAGAACTCGTTCCGATCCCCACTTTGCTGGCCCTTCTCTATTGCATTTGAAAATGTCTGCAGTCCTATGTTATGAGGGAAGTTTTTGGTTTAGGCACTCTTTTGGACTAATTTGTCCCACTTCAAGCTAAAATTGCGAGCCCCACTGTCCACATATAGCCTTGGAGACGAACTGTACATTCACTTCCATAGATTCTGGCTCTTGCCAACAGGGGTAAGTGGATCCGCAGCTGCAAACGCGGTCGTCGCCACTCCTCGCGCTTAAAGAGCGCGGATGGGGGCTGGAGGGTAACATGGTACACGGGGAGTGTCCCCTCAATGCTGTGGACCGTTCCGCGCTCGCACTATGGCATAGTGAGTACCCTCGAGTGTAAGTTTAACGGTGTGTCGTTCACGGTTTTTCAAAGACATCACTCTTGCTAAGACGGCGTAGAAAAACAGGTGGAGAACCATAATCCTCGTTCGCCTTCACCATTTGGAGGCGTCCCCTTTTCTCTAATATGGCGAAAAAGAGTCGTAGAGTGGGCACAGCTGGAGGTATACCGCTATTGCACCTCCATTCGCTTTACAGCGGAATGTGCCTTTGAAAGAAATTCAGAAGTAAGCAGGATGTGGCTAGCACTGACAGTTCAGTGAAGTGTCAAGAGACAAAGAAGTAGAGTTGTTGCTATTTCTACATGGCCTTTCCTATACGATAGTTACTATGCCGTCAACCATCTTTCTCTGTTCTGCTGATGTACGTAAGCTTCCTGCGCCTTCCTTCTGCTCGCTGTTCCTCTCTATACTAGTCTATCTAGGCGCAGTTCGATGCGGCCGGGGGGCATTCTTGCTTTTTTTGCCATTCCCGTGACAATGCCGGAGCCAATCGAGAGGATCACTCACGTCAAGTTAGAAATCACGGTGGTCTTGCTTGCTCCAGCTACGCAAGAGTTCACAGTTTTCACCAGATTGGGTCCCTGTAAACCGGAAATGGTGAAGCTGCAAAAGTGCAAAATGCCCCCCCCTCCTCCCTCCCATCGTCGAACAACGCCTTCTACCTTACTCGTCCTAGCAGAAGCGGCCCAACGCGCATAAAGACCAGACATGGCCACTAAAATTATATGCGGGTTGATTCCTTTCTTGTGTTTCGCGTAAGCAGGTGTTGTGACATCTTCATAGGAATGAAGTGAAAAGGAAGAGAGGGGAAGCGTGTGGAGCGAAAGAGAGCGAGCGAAATTTCGGGACTAGTGAGTAAAGAGAGTGCCAGGAGTAGCTCTTGTGCAAAGGGATATCGCCTAGGATGATTGTACAGCGAACCCTTACAAAACTGTTAAGCTGACCTTGTTTTGAAAAAAGGTTATTGTAAACTATTCGACCTTAGCGACCAACACAAAACTGGCACAAGGTGTGGGCTGAAGTTTCACATGTGGAATATCGGGTCTTAAAAGAAGGTGGCTTTAAGCAAGGCCAACCATTTCGCAAGAGTTAGGAAATTTAGGAACAAATATTCCGGTCTACCCTCACTACATTCCAGGCGGACCCTTTTTGACTTATATGCTGCATAAACTATTGAGGGACAAATCCAGACTCGATTTTTCTCGTTTTTACACCCTTATTCCGTCCATAACCAGAGGTGGTCAACATAAGCTATCATTTGCGCGCCCTAAAACAACCCTTAGGCGCAATTTCTTCACTATCAGAGCGGGTCTCGCATATCTACGTTTGGGCAAAACCACATTGTTTAATGGCTCTATGACTTCCTTCAAACGTGCCATAGCTAAGCAAGTTCTCAGTGTGCATAGGTGGCTATGTTTCTTTTGTTGTTGTGTTTTTTTGTTTGTTTTATGTTTAGTTTTGTTCTCATATATCGAGCGTTGTCTTAAACAGCGTACTAAATAAATAAATAAATTAGAGTGAATACTACACAATTTGGCACATAATAGTGGTCCACAGAATGAAGTCGAAAAAGAGAAACTGTCAGTCAGCGAAAAATGGTACCGTAAAATAGTCCTCGGAATGCGCTTAACCGATACTGTAGAGGTCGTGCCAGTTGCACTGGGCCAGATGACTCGCTGCGAGGTGAAATGTCACGACGAAGCATGCCAACGGCTAATTTACATAACATTTCACGCACTGTAATGTCATCACTGACAAAAAAGTGCCGTTTGGAAAGGAAGGCTACTTCATAAATATGTTGTTTATCCCCTGGTCATCTGGTCAGTGCTCTATGACATTTCATTTCTAACACCGGCGCTTGACTGCCAAGAAAAAAAAAAAAAGAAAACAAGTATGTCCTACTTACTCCCGTAGTTTTTACTTCGACAAGTAGCACAATTTCATTGGTCTTTTCGATCTCTCATGGAATATGTCCAAAAATATGTTTTCTTTAAGAAAGACTTTGTTAGGTGAAGGAAAGATCTAATGCATGAAATGAGACGCCGAGAGAAAAGGAGAACAGAGATGAAAGGAAGTGTGACTGTGCATGTATGTCACGCATGCCATGCCCCAAAATGTTAAAGGAAGGATTCACATCAGGAAGCACAAGATGGATATAGGTACATAAACGACCCTGTTACTTGGACGCTGCGCTGGAATCACATATCGAAAAAAAATGAAATAGAGTGATGGTATTTCCCACAGGTTTATTTAAGTGCTCTATCAAATTGGCCACGGCTTTTCTGCTGAGCTTCGCACCAGTCTCACGTCACCTGGAAGTTGTGGGAAATTTCAGCAATAGGACCCATTCCCGAATGCTGAAACTGCTCGCAACTTCCAGGTGGTGAGAATGGCAGAAGCTCAGCAGGAAAACAGCTTGTGCAATTTGATAGAGCACTTGAATAAACCTGTGGGAAATACCGTTGGTCCCTTTCACAACGGATTTTCCACGACGATGACATGTCCTGTGCCAGACAAGTCCATAACAGGGCACATCGTTGGGGATGTCTAGGAAGAAGGTCTGTGTTCGGTTGCTGGAAGTGGGGATTGGGTGAAGTCGTATTCACCATCGAGAAAAAGTAGTCACGAATGTTTTCAGAAAGGAGGGGGGGTATTTTGCAAAGTAAGACATGCCCTGATCCAAAACCAGTCATCCAGCACAGTAGGAGCTTGATATGGAGCTGGTTTGAGATTTGATCGAGGGACCGCGCACTTACAAAGCGGCGCCAGTTGCCGCTGCACCACCTTCACCACCATTAGTGAGCTAATGGCAGATTAACAGATACTATTCTACTGTGTGTGTAATCACGCATTGGTGGCTAACGACTTTTATAATTTAAAAGAAACTCCCCAATTCATTTTGGGCACCATTTTTTTTCGCAGGCTCGCTCATGAATGAACTCAACTCCCTCAAGGTTTATGGCGTGATTGTTTCTTGACTTTGGGCCAGAGCCTCTTGCGTAGAGTAGAAGGCAGTCAGATGCCCAGGTAAGAAGTAAAGGTAAGATAACATGGTAAACCAATGTATTTCAGCAGCAATCCGAATATAAATACAGGAAATAGTGAAATAGGTAACTGTCATTGAGAAATTAATTAGTATCTCCAGAGATGAAGCCATAGCATGGAGGTAAACGAAAGTTTCGCAAGATATTTGAGCTGTTGGGCACGGTAGCGAATGAGTCAATCGGCAAAAAGAAAACGACGACGAACTGGTGCCGCATCCGACTTGCACCGCCACCACGCGTACTATCCGACAAGAGCAAATAGATAGAGGGAAGAGCGCTATGAGCAACAGAAGCCGAAAGAAGAAGCTGTTCAAGCTGAAAGCTCCGCGACAGTTACGAAATCGAACCTTATAATGAAATAGAGACCGAGTCTTAAAAAATGGAAAAACTGAAGTCTTCAATTCATATTAAAAGACTAGCAGGGCGATCCTCAGTCACCGTTGTGGGATTGCCTTAATAACGACTTTTCTGAACATATGTAGAGAAAAAAAAAAAACAGGGTTACCTAACCACGAAATCTGGTCTGAATCGGTACCCTTGTCGAAACGCCACCAGAAAGCAAGCAAGCCTAATCCCTCTAGCAAGTTATCGCATCAGATTACAGCTGAATATAGTCGTAGCCAGAAGGGGCGGCCGTCAGGGCATGAATGAGGCACCGCGCCGCCAGCATTGTTCATGCCCTCACCAAGTGGCAGCATAGCTGCGAGGGTCCCATTAGGAGGTTTCACGTGGTCACTGAGAAGTGAGGAGGGGAAGTATTTGCCCTGAGAAAGCTCTTCCGAAACGATTTTTTTGGTTTTTCGGTTTTACCGTTTCATGATCGCTATATCCCTCCATCTTGAGTTACAGGGCACATCGTTGTTGGGCAATCCCCAATAGGAAGGGGTTGTATCTGGCCGCCAGGAGAGGGGGTCCCAGGATTTACGGTTGTAAAGGGGGTGCGTAACTGGTCAATTGTTCGGAGGGGGGGGCTCGCTACTATCAACCGTTTTGCGTTGTAAGTGGTGGCTTTTTGTGATTTTCGCTATTTATGCGCTACTAAAATGCCCTCCCATACCGCTTCCCCCAAAATTTTTTGGGGAAAAGTAGGGAACTTTTCGGGAAATTTTGGAAAAAAGTGGCAGGAAGTTGGGGAAAATCTGAAAACTGGTAGAGGGAAGGTTTATCTCGCGACTTCTTCTGTTTTCACATGTGTTATTCACTCCCCTTCCCCGTGCTCACCGGCTGATTCGATGAGGAGGAACAGAGGCCGAAGGGAACGCCCCTCAAAAAAGGAGGGGTCGTAAGAAAATCTCCAACCAATGATGTGCCTTGTTGAGTTATCTGTGAGAGAGAGCTACCATACAACTGCTAGCTATTGTTGATAGTTGTAATCATTAGGAAATTCAAGCATTTGATTAACGATAACTTTGAACCAAAATCAGCTTCGAGAACCACATTTTTGGGAAAAAACTGGAATTTCTCTAGGAATACCGGCAAGAAAGGCTAGGAAGTTAGGAAATCTTAGGAGAAGATAGGAATTAGTACCAGATGAGGAAATTCTGAGGGGTCGTACTGACACCACCATTTCACACAACACGATTCAGTACGCTGTCTCTACCACTTCACCCATGTGAAAATCACCTCAAGAAGTCAAATAAACCAAGGAAACGGGCAAAGAACGACTGGAAAATCATCCGGTTTCGAGAAGAGCACCTAGCAATTCGTGAGAAAATTTTTCAGGAAATGAACAATAGGAAAAAAGATTCCGAAAAATGAGAATAAAATGACAAAGTAAAAAAATATAGCTAGCTGTTTCAATTTCGAAATGTGTTTGAAAGAAATTTCTATAGACATTAAACCTACTTTCTTGAAAGCAAAATGGAATAATCGAATTTTTCTGATGTCATTCATAGAGCATAAGAGCGTTGAAACCACACTAATACGAGATTGAAACTAAATGATCTTCGAGAGTAACAAATGGATAAAACCCTACTTTGCTCAGTTCTTCTCCGGGCACGCACTATGCTTCCATTCAGAACTGCTTTGGCACTTTCGTGGAGGTATAGCCTATACAATAAAGTGCAGGGCGAGCCGAGGTACAAGTTAGCAGTTTGATCCTTCTGTACGGGTATGGGGCCAATAGAGCATTCTGAGAGGATAGAAGGTTTGATTGGCCTAGGTATGCAGGAGCCGATCGGGTTTCGGCCCCTGGACCGCGCATGTGGTAAGCGGGCATTTTCACTACATCACCCTCGCTTCAAGCGAAAATAATAAAAGGAAACAACAGACCCGATCTGAATCCTGTGCAACACAGGATGGTACCAAAAGATTATTTACAACAAAGCAAAGTAGCCTGAAAGGTCTATAAGTTCCGAAAATCTGCATAATCATAAGCTTGTTTAAAAGACTCACAGGAAAGTTGTAGACCTAATTGGCGTGGGAGAAAGTCCCCCCCCCCCCTGAAAAAAAAAAAAAATCCCCCCCCCCCCCCCCGACCCCCGATTACGAGGGTAAAATTATTGGGGTTATTTGCAGGTAGTACACCACCTCCGAAGCGCTTTCGGATAACCTCCAGATCAGTAAACCGAGCAACTTCACGTGTTGGAAATAAAGAGGAATAAAAGAGGAACGTTCAAAAAATGTCGGTAGACCACCTGGTGGACCGTTCAGATGCTGCAGAACACCGAAATCTAAAGTTTCATTTATTTGGTGTTCAATGTTAACGTCCGAAAGGAGAAATGTAGTCCTAAAGAAAGTGAGAAATGGATCGTGAAGTGGTGAGTGACGAAACGTGGTAGAAAATGACCAGGCCACTCCGGGACGACGGACTTCCTAGCCAACACCTGCTACGCGCCATCATTAGACAAAAACGCAATTCGCTCGCCGGTAACGAAAAACTCAAAGTGCCCCGTAGAAAAAATCCGAAATTGTCACCTCGACACCCCATAACAGCTGTTGCTTAGCCGGTCATTCCAGATTTCTTCGGGGTCTCCGATGTAAAAGCCAGAGGGACATTATCTTGGCAAATGTCCACGCTTTTTATGGCCATTATGGATTTTTCTCACTTAATCATTAACTTGTTGGCTTCAAAATGATAATTTTTATTGCATATTATTATTGAACATGATGAATATTCTTATTATAGCATAATATTATTTTCATTTTCTAGTTGTCGAATATCTCACGTCTTACTATGCACTGCAAAAGCGGCCCTGCTGGCGTAAATAGCGCACTCGCCCGGAAAGCGTGAGGTGTGGGTTCGACCAGGCTCTATGACTTTGTCAAAAAACGTCCAGCAATTCTTGTGTTTAACTATGCACTGTTTTGTGAACTGGTCTTTATATGCTTCAACTTTATTCTTCTTCTACAATTTTGGCGCAGTTCATCTGGGGGCATCTTGGTTGCCGTCGACCACTGTCGCCTCCTGTGAAGACCCTTGCAAGACCTGTGAATAAGAGGAATAATTCCTGTAAAGCTATGTAGGAACATCATTCACAACTGGTAGGAGGCTAGAGGTATAACCAAGGATAGGCGTGCAGTTTAACGGAGACCAGCAAAACACACTGCGAAAAACGCAGGATGCCCCTCCTCAGCCGAACAGCGCGCAAGTATTATCAAATTTATAATAAATTTTGTTGAAAATTGTCCCCTCTAGGTAAATTTCGTTTTAAGTTGGTCCTTAAGTAGTTTCGTTCAGAGCCCAAAATGTCAAGAGGAGTTAGCATAGAGCTTGCCCTCCCTATTCTCAGGGCTGTGGGGACGCCTTAGATGTTTCCGCGCCGCATTAGGTGTTTTTTTCGTTCAGGGTTTTCTCTCCATGACGGTGTGATGTTCACGTTTAGACGAACATACTGTGCCCAGGTGCAAAGTCCTGACCTAATCCAGACCTGGATCTAAACCTCGCCAATGGGTTGAGGGATAAATGTGCCAACTTTTTTAATCGCTATGAAGAGATGAAGAGCAAATAGTTACTCATTAGTCACGCAATTGCTCCTCGCACTAAACTTCCATTTGTGTTTTTTTTCAGGTGGTTGAATGGTTATTGGCCTGGATATGTTTTCGTAAAGTGGTCCCTCTGGTCAGGGAGAGACGTCTTTGTGTCCCTTTGAAGGAATAATTCCCTTACATTTGTCTGGTGATCTAGTGTGTGTTATTTAACTCTAGAAAATCGCAAAATTTGCTGTCTGAAACGGATTTCGGTCCTTTCCCCAGATAAAGTAGACCTAGTATCCCTCAGATGCGGTAAGCGTGGCTACGTACTTCATCTGAACCTGACAGCGTCTGCAAAACTTTCGACGTGTTCTCATTTCGGGCCAATTATGACCATGTCTCTGTTCAGCACAGAATAAAATTACAGTCAAATCAAGACACCCCACAAATAACCCTTCCCACGCCAGCTGAAATGAAGTACGCAGCCACGCCTACCGCATGTCGGTGACTTGGGGTTGTACACGGTTAACGGAGCGATTACTGCCTGTACATCTACTACCTCTTGGCATCAAAAATGCACCTGAAACCACACGTGTGCATCCATTCCGACAACACATCTGCTTTTAAAAATACCAAAAATTTTGTCCTTAAAGTGAAAGACTAATCAAAAAGTCAATAAATGTTGTTGTGGTCTGACGCAGCCATTTTCTGCTGAAGTAACAGCTTAGGGACGCGATATCGCTAAGGGGTATACAACAAGGCTGTGATGTGGTTATGGTATAGTTATATCGACGCTATCGACGTTAGCCGATTATTCAGCTACTGTAGGATCACAAGTGAAAAAATACGCCACTCTGCAAAAATCTCAGCGAGCTTAAAGGCACACTTCGCAGTTGCAATTGTAGTCTCTGGAACACACCATAAACTGGTAGACGTGTGCTGGACTATCGTCGGAGAGAAAAATGAAAAAAAATTTAGAAGACCTCCAATCAAGACCACACCATTGGACGAGCATTTGAAGAAGTTAGGTAGAGCTGCGCAGAGGAGAGTCCAGAGACAAAGGTAGCGAGTAGGAAGGCAAGCAAGAAGATTAATGTTGTTCCTATATAGAAGGGTCACAACGCTC
>MU946473.1:0-12672 GCA_036418165.1 Cooperia oncophora
AATCTTCTGCCAGTAAAGAGCAAAGGGCTCTTGTCTACTCGCAATAAACCAAACCTTTAACCTGAGAAAAGGCGCTGTTTGGCGACGGGGGCATTTTGCACTTTAACGACTTCCCATCGACGTGTCGACCCATCTAGACAGCCTCTTCTCGAGTTGACAGGTTTTACCATGATGGCTTGACGAGCTTGCTCCAGCTTCACAAGAGTTCACAGGTTTCACCAGAGTGAGACTTGTAAACCAGAACTAGTGAAGCAACGAAAGTGCAAAATGCCCTCCCCCCTCGTCGGCAAACTGCGCCCTGAGAAAACTCCAATTAGCCTTGCAAACAAGACCAGACGTGCACACATTATGTGAATAACATTCCATTCACGATGACTCCGAATTTCGGCTGAATTGAAGAGACCATCCTGGCGGACACCGAAGATCACACTTCTATTTGATGAATGTCCGATGATGCTTTCTCATACAGCTTCATGCTCATACTGCAGGTAGCTCAGCATCTCCAGTGTATCAATAGGGGCAGGTGCCATTGTTATTCTCGCTTTGGCTCAGTATGTACGTGCATGATTTATTACAGAAGAGCCAAAAAGTTGATTTACCATGCTTGAGGTAGAGCTTTCCAGAAAACGTATTCCAAACTTGCAACAAGCAAACACACGCTCAGCTGCGAGGCACATCCTTGTCACCTAGGCCAACAGGCCCTAGCTATCGAACCGTAGCTGTTTCCTCGTACAAATGCACATGATGGGAATTCAGGACCGGGTAAAATCTGAGTACTATCCGAGTATACTCCACCTGAAATGCATGCAATGCAGGCTGCGGCGTACACACGCTGCACGCCGCTAGCATACAATCTCATCGGCCGTCTGCGGGCGCTCCTGGCACTTTAGCCAATTCCTCGGTTTGGCGCTTCCCCAATACGATGAAAAAAACTAACAATGCGGAAGACGATTGAGTGAAGCGTTTTCTCATCGCCTGGCAGTGGTTTGAATGCAGATGATGACGAAAGGCTAATATTAGAATAGAAAGTGGCACTAAAGTGTGCGAAGAAACGTAAGGTAATCAAAAACCCGTGCGAATCCTGCTATTCCGGGCGAATCCGGCTCCAAAGCCATAAAGGTTTCAAATCAACGAGTAGGACTCTAGGCCGTTTAAAGGCAGCGCCCGCGTTCAATTTGATGAGTTATGAGGATCAGACAGCGACAACAAGGTAGCAAGTAGTTCGCTAGTGAGGAAAAATGCAAAAAAAAATCATCGGATATGCCCTGTATAGGACCACACGCTGAGCAAAGGTTGTACGTGCTTAAGGCGAAGAGGAAGGTGCGGTCGCACTCTTCTCACTTGTTGATATCAGCTGTGTTCCCTTATCACCACATTATCACCATTCGAGATTTCACATTCTCACCATTCGAGCAGAACAACCGCACCATCAGGCAACCATTAGAAATGAAGTTGGGCGTAGTGGTCGCCAGGTGGGCGGGGTGGCCGACTCTTCACGAGCGGGCGCCGCTATTCTCTCGCATTTTTGAGTTGCGAAACTAGTACGTCCACCATCCTCATAGGGTGAGCTACGATATCCAAAGAGGGCGTGGAACAACAAATGAACGCGGGCGCTGCCTTTAAGTCTCATGCTTGGTGGGACTGCGCGGCCCTCGAGCAAGATTGCGGGAACAGAGTACTGTTCTTCAATTCTAGGTCTCATCCTTTGACTTAGAGTTTGCAGCATGAGCAACGTCTCAGTTGTCATCCGCGCAGTTTGCGTTTTATCCATTCGAAAGCGTACAAGACTTGGGAAAATGTCAAGAAAGCCGCGTGCGGCACGCGCCGCACAGAGGGCTGATAGATAGTAGATGGGAGGGCGACGGTAAACGGCGAAATCGCACTTCAGCATCCGGCCTTTGTGAGCGGCGGTTTCGGCACTAGGGCATCATGGTCAACTATCGTCACCAGCGAGTAACATCTTAAGTTGACTACTATGAACTCAACATGGGAATATCACCACACTATACTCACAAAAGCATCGAATCTTGTATAATAATGTTGATGATGTGGCGTTTCCCACAAAATTTCCGTTGAATTATAGGTAAAGTCCTGTAAGGCTTCATAGCTTGCTTTCGTGAAGAAATGCAGAAATGCCGAAAGTGAAGAAGTGCGGAATCTGCAGAAATGCCGAAAGTGCGGAAAATCGATACGTATCGGTTGCTTTTCTGCACATTCCGCACTTTCGGCATTTCTGCAGATTCCGCACTTCTGCAGTTTCGGCATTTCTGCATTTCTTCAAGTCGATAAGTATCTATTGCTTTTCTGCAGATTCCGCACTTCTGCATTTTCCGCATTTCTGCATTTCTTCACGAACGCAAGCTATGAACGCGGCCTAAGGAGGTACAAACGCCTTCTCATCATGTTTAGGCACCTCGCCCATCAAAGTGGGGACATTTCCTCTGAAGTCTACCTGCTTCCTTAACTTAAAGCAATCTGCGCTCGAAACGGCTTCTTCAAGATCTGCAGGAAGCAGTTGGAAACAGCTCTGTACACTTCATCATTGTCGCAGCAATTCAAGCAATTTGGCACGTTCATTTTGCGGGTCCTGCAGTTACATGCCACGTTAGAGTGTAACATTTTGTCGGTGATATATACAGTGCGCCTTCAGCAATGCGAAGCATGGGGCACATTTATAAGCAACGCTTCTGACAAAGTACTCTAGCTGGGGAAAAGGAGGTGTACTCTTTGATTTATGCCTTCAACTTTCAACGGGTTGGTTCAGATAATTCCCGGTTGACTCAGTGGAGCCGTTCTGGTGAAGCATTTTGGCCAGCTTTTGGATTTGACCCCATCAAGTCACGGTTGAGTATGGCCAAACTTTCTACATTCCGTGACTGACATATGAAAAGTGATTAACACACTGGAGATCAAACGGGTTCACTTCGCTCTTGAATGGGTGATTTTTCTTAATTAAGTGAAGTCATTCAAAGCATTTCGAATTGAAACATCTAATTGCTTCCTCTAAAATTCGTCAGGTGCGCGCCTGATTTTCGATTGTGCAAAATACGAGCGCTTTCATTCGATTGTGCAAAATACGAGCGCTTTCATTCGATTGTGCAGAATACGAGCGCTTTCATACTTCGTGGTTATGCGATCGTATGAGCGCGCGCTTCGTCTTCAGGGTAATCGTGCCGGGACCGCGCGCCGGATGCTCAAGTGCGATTTCGCCGTTTACCTTACGTCGTAGATGGGATTGGGATATGCTAGCGCCGTGCAGCGTGTCTTTGCCGCAATCGCATTTTAAGCTGAGTTTGGAGGCATTAGCCTATCCCATGGTTCTGAATCGCATCCCACGCATGTTCGGAGGGAAAACCGCTACGCGTTGACAGCCGCGGGCAGCCTTAGCTCAGACATGCCTAATACGCGTCTCGCAGCTGAAGTGCGTTGTAAGTTTAGCTGGATCTGTAGCAGAATATGAGAAAACCGTTGAACATATGGGAGCAGTCCTAGCTATACATCTTCAACCGGAAAATTGCTCATTACAACTCGAAGGTGTGCTTTATTCTTTTGGACACAATCACCTGCAATTGCATCTTGTAGTTGCCTTCCTTTGGAATGCCGCGCATTCTGACAACATACACGCATAGTATTGTGTAAAGGCTCAGCACGACAATTACGAAGAAAATATTGTGAATTGGTATCAAAATTGTACCATAATAAGCCGCTTCCTGAAATAAAGGAGATGGTAAAAGATAATGTTAGGAAAGGCGCGTGTTAGGAGGCGCCCGATTGTGGATTACGGTAGCGGCAGGTGAGTGCGAGTACGGAATATGTACGCAGCCGCGGAAAAAGAGGCGAGGAGAACATTCTATGAGGACACTCACCCAGGGCTGAGTATGAACGTTGTTTTTTTCTTTTGTAGGTATTTCTTCAAATTACACCTCACCGAGGAGCCCACGAGGTCCCCTGTTCTCTGTCACTAGTGTTTTGTTCTTTCCACGGCACCATGAGGACGACCGGACGAAGCAAACAAGGAGGACGACGCGAGCGGGTTTTTCCAGTTGCGTTTTGCTCTGCCTGTGAAATTTTTTCCCAAGAGAATGCTTTTTTCGAGAACACCGCCTTTGGGACAAGATACTCTCGCCTCGAACAGCATCCAGTGTACGCTCCAAAAATCCCTGTCTTCCCGCCTTTTTTCGTGTGTGTACGTTCATAAGCGTCTAGGGACTGTTTTTTTTTCATGTTGAAACTGATTTGGCGTTGTCGCTCTTATAAAGTTTTACCTCTCCGTACTAGAGTTAACAAGTGGTCAATAATCGCCATACCTTTTTATACGTAACCTAACTATAAAGAAGGCTACATACAATAAGTACTGTGTGCTACTTTTGAAGTGCATTTCTGTAAAATTATGCAGAAGCATAAGCTTCGTCCATATTTGGCAAATAAAAAACAAAATTGTGGAAGTGCGAAATGCCTCTAAGCCAACTTGCATCTTGCTGAGCCGCGGGGATGGGGGGACGGGGGGGGGTGGAATGGGGAGGAAGGCCGGCCTCGATGTTCTGGTAGGTGTCTGGGGACACAGCTATTGACTGTTGCAAGTCGCTTTAGTCGCGCTTAGCACTCGTTGTAATGATAATGACTCTTCTCCATTGATTTGTTCATTTGCGTGTTCCCGCTGCCCTCCTTGTGATCCCTTGTGGCTGTTACCACATACTGTCCACGTTTGCGCATCTGAAGGGGTTTTGAGTTATCTTTTGGGTGTATTTGTGTAACCGCGGTAAGTGACGGTTCAGGGCTTAGAGCACATATGGGATACTGCGAAGCGAGATCGCGTGCAGCACCGCGAAACAGCACATGAAACCACATTAGACCTCCCTGTGTATCCTTTTCGCTACGAATCGACAACTTACCACAGCTGCGAAGCAGTTATGTACTCTGTTTCTCTACGGCTACAGATCACCTTAACTCACTTGTTCGAAGTTGTCGGTAATCATTGGTAAAGGAGTGTAAGCAGAATCAGCTGTATTGAAAGGATGTGTTCGGTTGAGGAACGGTAAGGCTAGCATGTACATTACAGATAGCACCATCCAGAAGTATAATGTTTTTCCTGAAAGGTCTCATTAAGGCAGATGTAGTGATCAAGACGTGGCTGAACTTAATCAACATGAGAATTATGGGTACTTATGTCGATGCGCAATGCAATGTATTATAACTGGAGCAGTACTTGCAGGCAGCAGCGAGTGCGGTATAGGCGTCACGAAAGGGGTGACCTATGCAGCATTTGCACCAAGACCTAACTCACTCAACGTAGGTGTGTTGCGGCATATCGACGCTTAATGTCTCTGTTTCTATTCTCTCAATTCTACCACATCTCTATTACTCTGTATAATCTCTTACAATCTCTATTCTGTTCTGTAACGTAGAAAACACTTGCTAGAGCGCGAGATAACGCACTTTGGTGCTACGCTACGGCCTACGGACAACTAGAAGTCATTCTCTTCAATAACGCCAGCTTTCTGTTTTTCTCTGCGCTCTCACGTCTACATGTCATTGTTGGCCACGGATACTTTACACACTCTAACTTTTCACACGTAGTGCGGCTCATGCACCTTGGGGTCCCCCTCCATTGAAAGAGCTCACCCTTGACTCGCGATATGTTTTTCGCATCTTCCGATGCCTTGACAGCCGCCTTCCCTCATTTCTCCGCGCTCTGGCCTTTCGCGCTCGGACCCCAAGGACCAACAATCTCTATTGTCACGTAACACTACGCTCCACACGCGAAGGCGACAACTAACCTTGAAATAAGAAGCGAAGGCGATATGCTGAAGGAATCATTTCAACAACACGATTCAATGCGAGTACCATGCAATTAAATGCAGCTCCACACCACACAGCTAAATAGAGTCAGATTCCGTTATTCATTCTGAGCTAATGTACACTTACAAAATCGCAGAAATAACCTGATTCTTTGCTTACACCAGCTACTTAGCCTGCAGTAAGTTATAAGCTTTTTTGCAACTCCAAATTTTGTTATGATAGAATTGAGCTATCCCTGAGCCTCATGGTTAAGATGTCTTCTTCAACAGTATACAATGAGTACTCGATATAGAATTTTCATTGGTAAGCTTTCGCTGTGGTAACAGCTTCTTCAGACCTCAAATAAAAGAAGCATACATAGTACTTCAAATCCTTACAACAATCGAGCTGATTAAAGTACTAACCAGGCTTTACTTCCTCTTAACAATAGAGCCGCTAAGGTCTATAATACCATACAATAGAAGCCTACATTCGATGACAAAACCATCATACACTAACGACCTACCCCTGACCGACCTCCAATGCAACTTAAAGTCACTAAGAATGCGACATGCGTCATTGCCTCCATCAGCTCATCCCTGTTGTTTATTTCGGGGGATAACCGCTTGATAGCGATCGCCTCGAGCAGTTTCCTTTCCAATGGGCTATCCTTCGAGCGGTGCAAAACCGTGACTTTAAGGCGAGGAGGGGCTTTCGTGTTGGTGAAACATCGTGCGATGCCGCGAAAATCCACTTTTGGGGTAAGATGAGGGATTCCGCAAGGCTCGCACGTGTTCGTCCATCCTTATATATAAGGGTCGCATTGTTTCACCAACATATCTTCGACTGCATCCTTCGCACGTGACCAAGTAGACTGTCCCGCGTAGCTGGCAGATTTTATTCTCTGTACAATAGGAACAGTTACTTCGGCCACATTTTTCTTCATAGATACGGGATGATGTTAGCAAGCTTCAAGTTACAGTTACAGTTAAGTTAAGCATCGTACACTAACGACCTACCCCTGACAGACCTCCAATGCAACTAACTTGCTAACAAGCAAGGTCGTTAGTGTATGATGGTTTTGTCATCGAATGTAGGCTTCTATTGTATGGTATTATAGACCTTAGCGGCTCTATTGTTAAGAGGAAGTAAAGCCTGGTTAGTACTTTAATCAGCTCGATTGTTGTAAGGATTTGAAGTACTATGTATGCTTCTTTTATTTGAGGTCTGAAGAAGCTGTTACCACAGCGAAAGCTTACCAATGAAAATTCTATATCGAGTACTCATTGTATATTGTTGAAGAAGACATCCAAATTTTGTGTTAACAACAAGATATTTCGGCTTTTTATATTATCTGCTTATATGATCTACATGATGCTTGAAGATCTGTGGATTTTCCACTTTAGTGGCGCACCAACCAACATGAACATTTTCAACACCGACATGCGTTCAGCCGACGTTCTAAAGCCACAGACACAGCTCGAAAGATTCTTGAACACGTTAACGACATTATGAGCTACCGGTGGCTCATAACCTTTTGCGCCACTTTTCGTGTTATTGCCAGTAGTTTCTACTGATCCCCTCTTAGTATTCTAATCACCAGTAGGGGAATTCCCAGCAGGGCTGAGCAAGAAAAGTTCTGTCTTTTTTATGAGATATGTTGGAAATAAATTGGAACTTAAAGAAGCACTCCTGAGCTCAAACTGTGGCCGTACAGTTGGCTCAGGACTCCTATAATGAACAATCATGTTCGAATACATCGTCGGCGTCACATGGCTCCGTAAGCCCCCAAATTGGCCCAACAACCTTTTTTCCACCAGAGCGAAACAAACTTGTGTACCAGGGTTAAGCAAAGAATTAGTTTTGAGCGCTGGCGCCATTTGATGCCCACAGACGCTATTTCAATACCACAACCTAGTCTTGTTTATTCCGAGCGACGTGAGAGACCCTACTACAAACCGGTTCAAGCCATTCGGAAATCTCAGTTCTGTTTTCACTAGCATGCTCTACACCGTACGCTCCGTGAATTTCCTTCACGGAAAAAAACTCTTGCACCAAATTTTGAGCCCACCAGATTAAGCGAAGTCCAACCTCCAGGTCTGTGGAATATATTCCATGATCACCAGTAATGACCTTGTCAGTTGAAATGGATGTGAAAACAACCTGATCTAGCACCTCTCTATTGACTGGACAAAAATGAAGGTCGAAAGCGCTTATTAGTCCTGACAGTCGAATTTCACGACATGAAACTTTGAGAGTCGAATTCTCAAAAAAACTACTGTTCAGACAGCGCGCTAAATTTTCTATCGAACTATAAAAAACCCTTCAGTAATATATTCACCTTTACCCAAAATTTTGAGTAGAAGAGCGCTATTACTTGATTGCCATTCCAGTACATCGAATTTTTCTTATTCGGTCACTTCATCTTTGTGATGTTCATTATTATTGATTAATGTTATATTGATCCCACTTGATGGGCCCATCCAGAAGGGCAATGGAGAAGGTCATCCACGACTTCTACTCGGATCTCTTTGACAGCCACGTCCACCTGCACCATACCGCTTGGAGCAGGATGGATATGTCGTTCCTGCAGTTCTCCCTTCCGAAGTCCGACACGCCATCTCGTCGGTAAAGAATCGTACGGCACCCGGTCCCGACAGGATCAGACCCGAACATCTGAAGAATCTTCCGCCAGTTCTTGTCAAAACTCTGGCTCGACTCTTCACGCGCTACCTGTCGGAATGCAAGGTACCCACCTCGTGGAAAACCAGCAAGACTGTGTTGCTGTACAAGAAGGGAGACCTGTACGACATTGGCAATTATCGCCCAATCTGCCTGCTGTCTGTAGTCTACAAACTCTTCACACGAGTCATCCTGAACAGGATTGGCAGAACACTAGACGAAGGACAGCCATGCGAGCAAGCAGGGTTTCGAAGAGGATTCAGCACGATCGATCACATCCACACGGTAACGAAGCTCATCGAAGTATCGCGAGAGTACAAGATGCCGCTATGTCTCACGTTCATCGACTTGAAGAAAGCCTTCGACTCCGTTGAGACAGAAGCGGTTATCGAAGCCCTGGGCAACCAGGGTATTCCTACTCAGTACATCAGGATTCTTCGTGAGCTCTACAGCAACTTCACGACCAAGATCTCACCATTCTACAAGGAGATCATCATCGATGTGAAGAGAGGGGTCCGACAGGGCGACACCATCTCGCCCAAGCTCTTCAGCGCCTCTCTCGAGAACGTCATGCGTCAACTGGAATGGGAAGACATGGGAGTGAAGATCGACGGTCGGCAACTACACCATCTCCGCTTTGCTGACGACATCGTTTTGATAACACCAAACATCGAGCAAGCGGAACGAATGCTGGCTGATTTCGACTGCGCGTGTGGAAAAATCGGTCTACGGCTGAATCTAACGAAGACGATGTTCATGAGAAACGGATTGGTTTCTGATGCCCCATTCACGCTCAACGGAACGACCATCTCTGAATGCTCTAGCTATGTGTACCTAAATCAATATGATGAATGACTTAGCTCCAGAGCTGAGCAGGAGGAAGCGAGCGGCTTGGGGAGCCTTCAAGAACATCGAGGGAGTAGCGAAGAAGACGAAGAACACCAAGCTCCGTGCCCACCTCTTCGATTCCGCGGTCCTTCCTGCCTTGACGTACGCCTCAGAGACTTGGACTCTACGAAAGCAGGATGAGCATGCGGTCGGCGTTATTCAACGCGCCATCGAAAGGGCGATGCTCGGAGTTTCCCGCTACACGCAAGTGAGAGAGGGAATCCGGAGCTCCGCACTCCGCCAACGATCGAAGATCAGAGACGCCGCCGCATTTGCCAAGGTTTCGAAGATCAGGTGGGCCGGACACGTCATGCGTTTCGAGGACGACCGCTGGACCAGAGCGATCACCGACTGGATTCCACGGGATGTCAAGCGAACGCCTGGACGACCGCCTATGCGATGGTCAGACTTCTTCGTGAAAGCTCTGAACGAATGGTATGAAGTTCATCGTCCCTCGAGCAGAGAGAGTTCATTGGGCAACTCTTGCACGTTGCAGGGACGAATGGAGACGTTACTGGCGCCCGCTCGAGGAACTCGATGATCAACGGGAGCACAGGTGATACAGGTGAATGTTATATTGGGCAAAAAGGGTGTAGTGACAAGTGGCGCGCTCACTACGTGCGGTCCTGAGTTCAAATCCCAGGTCGACTTCCCGCCAGGCCAACCAAGCCTTCTACCCTCCGGGGACGGTGAATTGGTACCAGATTCGTCTGGGAGGATAAAACACTGACTTGTACATCGGCTGGCCACCGCAAGTCATTGTATAGGCCACATCGCATTCAATAATGTATTCCTCACCTATCGCTTGTAAACCTGGTCAGGCTGTATCGTCGGAAACTGCCTTCATGAACCAAATAATGGCTAGCTCTATACTGGACAACGACGGTATATCTCTTCTCAAAAAATTAACGATATTCTTTCAATCAAAGCTCCTGAAGTCGTTGGGCTCTTGGACCAATTCTTAGGTAAGTTGCCTTTGTTCATTAATAATGTTGTGAAAGTGATAAAAAGGAAAGGTCCATAGTCCTGTATGGTGTACCTGAGGCTGAACGTGGCCTATCTCCGTCTCTGCGTCAAGCTCATACGGAGAAGGTCATATCTAGCATACTTGATGCCCTCGACATGTCGAAGTCTACGGGATGGGTAGAGTCATGCAGGGTGAACCGCGTCTAGTGAAATGCGTTTTTTCTGCACGTAGATTTCTTTTCGAAACTCTATCTGGGGCCACAGATTACGGGCCATTGAACCTTATAAGGGCATCTTTATACGCAAATCGATGTCCATAGATGAGCGTAAAAAGGACCGCGACCTACGGATCAATGCGCGTGAGTTGAACTTGAAAGAATTTGAAGGTGAGCGTGTTTATGTCGTTTACAGAGGAGATATCGTTAAAGTTTCTGACATTCCTCTCACTTAAAATTGAGCGGAATTCTTCAATTGTTTCTCTTTCAAAAACTAGTTCTTTCCCAAGATGCGTACTTTGCACCTGCTCCCGCGAATCTTGAAGCCTGGGTCAAAAATCAATCTGTTACACTGCCTCATTGATTCCACGAAACCGGCAATCATTTTCGTCACTGATACTTGGCTAAACAACAATATTTCTGACGCTGAACTCTGTTCTGGTTTCCCATATACGATGATGCGACAAGGTAGGTCTGTTAGAGTGGTGGTGGAGTATGCGTTTTTACGCACAGTTCTCTGTTGTTTGAGAAGTAGTCTTCGATTATGGTTCGCTGTGCTCAGATGTTTTATGTTTCGATGCTCTATCACCTTGCTCCTCTTAGAAGGGCCAGAACCCGCGACCACAGATTGCGGTAACGCCGAAGACACCACATAGAACCGAAGAAGGCTTGTACTCTAATTGCGCGGAGAAAAGCAGCGAGAAAATGCAGCCGAGGATGTCATTAAATAGAGATGTACATGTCGACCCCAACTATGTACATGCATGCAATGAAAGAATTAACGCATAGTTTAGTACGAATTTCCTCGTGCCGCTTCATCAATAAAGATATCAAGCTCTTCGTTTATCTTATCACCTCACCTCAACAATTCCGGAATAAAGACGAGAATATATGTGGCTACTAGCTAAGTAGAAGCAGGCGGTTGGGTCGCATCGGCTAAGGGGCCCAATAGGGCCCTAATGGGATTAGTCTTACAGCAATTCTGCGATCTCACATGTCTAAAAGGCAGCCGCAGCCTCGCAAGTCATCCTTCCGGAATCGTCTGACCATCATTTGAAAGGTCATAGCTTATTTATCAGCCGGAAAGTGCGCTTCTAAGCACCAGATTGATCGCTAGTTTATCACCTCCCCCATTCAATCCACGTCAACAAGATGAAGAAGGATAGCCAAATCTGCAATAGATCTCGTATCAACGACAACTTTCAACTCAACTGTTTCTTGGTGACCTGAAACTAAATATAAATTGGGAGTCTCATGTAGCTTTGCAACCGGAGGCGCACTGACTCTCTGATACCTTATTTCTGAGTCAATTTGTGACTTTCCCTACTAGAGAAAATAGCATCCTTGATATCATACTATCTGATCAAAATATTTCCAATGTGTCCCCTCATGCCCCTTGTCAAACTCGGATCACAATGTAATTTCGTTTCATTTGTCGGCTCCTATGCCCAGGAAGGAGGTGTTTTTCAGAAGAGATTTCAAAAACGCGGATAATGACAAAATTGTTCATGCTCTTACTAGTATCGACTGGTGGAGTGTCTTTAACTCTTATGTTGACACTTGATGATGTTTATTCCCGGTTTATTGCCATCCTTCACGACATCATCAATCGCCATGTACCCCTCAAACAGTTTGAAAGGCACTCCTCCAGTAGGTATCCAAAACATGTTCTGAACCTTTTGAACAACGTGATAGGCTCTTTCTTCACCTGTAGAGCCTTCTAAAGACCCATATCAAAAGAGCTGGAATCACATGTAAAGCGCTACCTGACTTATAAGAGATATAAGATGGTTAAGAAAATGACAGCATGTAAACATATGAAAAGGCTTTATGAATACATAAATAAGGTGAAGAAAATCGCCAAACTTGCACAAGGTCCTTGAGGACTCGGAAGGCATCAAATATACCACAGACAGTGCTGAGGCAGAGGGGTTAGCGGATTACTTTGCAAGTGTTTTTGAAGGTATACCTGTATGCACACCAACTCTGCCAAGTCTTCCTTCAACCCACTTTGAACTACCAACTGTATCCTATCAAAGGGTGCTCAGATCTCTCCGCGCGCTGAAGCCGTCGTTGTCGCCAACAGCGGACGGGGTACCCCAATTTTTCTTCGAGCAATTTTCTGAGTATCTTAGTCCCTTCT
>MU946475.1:0-11667 GCA_036418165.1 Cooperia oncophora
GATTCGAATGGAAGTAGAATGCGTGCCGCATCCCACAAAGGGATTGATTAACGGCGAAGACTTTATCCTTTTTATCCTTTAATTGTTAGGAGCCGTAGGAGCTGTCTACGAGTAGGACCAGCTGGTTGAGCTGGTTGCTCCTTTTTGGATTATGCCTCATAAGCTTGAAGCTACAGTAATACAGCAATATCGCGATTTCTTCTTCCTTTCTGTAGCCGTTTCGTACTTCTATTTCATCCCATCCCATTTTATCCCCTTCTTCTTCCATTTTTTTTCCAATCGCTCTTTTTCACTGCTCCGTACTTACTCAAGTATTTCAAACGGGTAAGCACACGTTCACTGGGGCTGCTTTCCTCATGAAATTTGAGCCCAGTTAGGGCAGAACACAACCTGTGAAAACCACAGCGTGAGGTTTGTAATTTGTCAATCGGGGAGGAGGGAAACTATCTAATGATCGTCCTTAGTGAACAGGGAATGCTCAATGTTGGGGAATTTCAGCGGAAGGGTGGGAGTGGGTTAGGTGGTCGTACGAACGGCATCCCCCCCCCCCCGCTGGAGGAGAAGGGCCACATTTGGTGAATTTTCCTTTCAATCGATGGTTTTCCGTTTTTCACTCGCGCTGTCACATCTGGAAAAATCCCATAGGGGGAAAGGGAAGCTGAGTCGTATCTGCCCTTAAAATTTTTCCCGAGCGGTAAATATAAAAAACTGGAAGCATTTCCGAAAACTGGAAAAAATTCACTAGGTGGTAGATATGTTAAGGAAAAGTATGGCCATATCTGACCGCAAAAATCGTGGGAGGGAGTGGTATTTAGCAAAAATTTTCTCCAACTAGCAGAACGTTCCCTATTTGTGAAAGAGCCAAAGTCGGTGACGTCATGTCGCTTGAACATGTCAGAATGTTCTCTCGGTTTAGGTTGATGGGGACATCAAGAATCAGTCCTTTCTCACGAGTATCGCCTCTCGCCTTCATGAGGGCAGTTGACGTCATCACTTTTCCAAGTTGACCTTTCTACGCGTGCATTTCAAATAAGCTAACATGGTTCTGGCCCATGTTCGATGTCTTAACTATGGTCAGTGCACTTCATCATCATAAAACTCACATGGGTGGGGGGGCATATTTGAATAGATGGTTTTTCTCGGTGATTTCTTTCGCTCCAGCCGTGCTTCTCAGATCGATAAAGTCGTACATAGTTTTACCACTTCTGTTCATTGACCGAGTATATTGTTCCCCCCCGTCCCTCTGATTCTCCGCTGATGTTGAGGGGAAATTTGATGAGATATGGGGTCGCAATATAAGAAGTTCTTTTTTCATAATGCACCTTGTCTACGATGCCGAAATGCAAAGTAACTTGATGTCCACGCTGGGAATTCAGGTTACAACTCCTCATTCTATATTCAGTTTTTGATGTGATGAGGAGCTGAAATACTACAGAAAACAAAAAATGATGAACTTTATTGTAGGATAAACACGGACTTTATAGCGAATCTTATCGAAAGCAACCCTAATTATTAATAGAAATACCCTACCGTACCTTAGTATTAGGTTGGCGGGAAAGTTCTGTCACATTTTTTCAAATTAGACTTTCTTTTTACAGAGAGGCGTACAAGATCAAAATTATACAAAAATGTTATTGAGAGATCCTTGCCAGTTTTTGGACAGTTCGTGGATGCCATCGCTTAACAATGCACGCCGGCGCGACGCAAAGTTGGACATCATTCACACTTTGAGTTGGGGCTCAAGTCGTGAGGTTTTCTCGGCTGTATAACGTTTGAATACGGGAGGCGACTAGCAGTCAGAAAGAGCAATGTCTGGACTACACCGGTGCAAGGGGAGCCATCCAGCTCTATTGCATGAAGTACGGCTCGAACTTTTTTTGACGGGTGTGCTGCACCAGCACGTTGAAGACGGACTGTGCCGATGGATTTTGCCCTCTGCTTGACGATTCGCTTCAGATCTCGTAGCTGCCTTGCGTACGGATTGACCGAGGAGGCAGCTTCTTCATCCAGTAGTTTCCCGACCCACCGCTATCTAGAGCTGAGTTTTACAGGTACTCCCGAACCTCACTTCGTCATTCGAACCGTAGGCTCCCGCTCTGAAGAGCTAGCGTCGTGGAAGATTGTCTGATGACTGTAGACATTGTCCTTGTGCAGCTCCATTATTTCGGCGTCGACAGCTGCCATGCTGGCGCCAGGGTGGTAGAAGAAATAGTTTAAGGAAGCGCTTGAAGGGGTCGGTGCTGAAGGTAGCGGATAACATTCTTGTCCATAATGCAGAATAAGGATGAGCAGGAGCCGAGCCAGTGACACTAATAGAAAGATCAATCCTTAATGTATAAATGCTCACATTACCGGTTAGCCCTCTTCAGATAACAGGCGAATACTTGGCTTCAAAAAGTAATGACAGAACTTTCCCGCCAACCTAATACTAGTGTGCTTGCGCAACAAACCACTGAAAAACTCACCGGTGGCGCAAAAAAAACTTTGAGTGGTCCTTGTAAGGTGAGAGCACATACAGGTACGGGGGCCTGATAAGCAAAGCACTCTGGCCGAGTCACATATCAGTAAAGTTTACGCAGCACATATAGAAGAAGTGGATACTAGTACCAGGGCGGAGGATACCCAAGATGTTCCTCGATAAGCAGGAGCAGGCTATGCTCATCACCTTCATGTACAGGAAGACAGACAAAGTGGAACGTCACCTTATTCTCACGTGCTGCAGGAACCTAACATTCCCCAAATGAATGTCGTTTGTTCAGGTCCATGCAGCACTGCTTGACCATTAAAAAACTTGGAAATAATGTCGAAGAAGAGCAACTGTGATGGTCAAGTGAGTTCCCATAACGTGGCATATAGGGGGGGGGGGGGGCAAAAAAGGGCAACTTTGCCCGGGGCACATATCAGTAAAGAATACGCAGTCAGAAAGAAGACGTGGTTACGAGTACCAGGCGGAAGATACCCAAGATGTTCCTCGATAAGCAGAAGCAGGCTCTCGTCCATCACCTCCATGTACACCAAAATATGAAGTCATCTCCAATCGCAGCCGGACTGGAAAAGGCCTATGGAGTTTACGTCACCTGCAAACAGCTGCGAAACTTCTTGTATGAGTCACCATGGGACAGCTACCTTGAGACCAGCACTTTTGATCTGGAGGACCTCCATTGAGCAGCTCCGACAGCATCGCTACGGTCCAGGATATCATCTTCTCTGCAGTCGCCAAGACGCGGGTTGGCGTATGGACCCCGAAGTTCCTCGATGGGAAGACGATATTTTTTCGTGCGATCCCCGGACTGAAAGGCGGGAACGCTGATTGTTACAGTCGAACAGGCTCGAGTCTCCTTTATGTGAGTGGGGTGCACACTGCCTGCCGCTTTTGAGGAACACCTGTGGTTCTATACTCTAGTTAGATGAAAACCTGCATTATTTTTCCAGACAACCTACCAGTTTTCCCCGGAGACGTGAGATCTTTCAGTGTGCCCCGGATTTTAAGTACTGCTGAGTCATACATCAGTTGGAGTGTGAAAACCTTGTAGTGATGATCCAGCGGCGAGGGCAATTCTCCTTTTCTTTTGTTTGATTAAGCATTACATGGGCAGCTTTTCAGTTATTTATTTAAATCGCAGTGAAACACAGCGCCAGAAATCATGTAGGTCTGAATACATAATACAGCGCTATTCAGAACTAGGATTGTCAAGATGTAAAAAAGGCTAATGACATCTATAATACGCTAATATAACCTTCGCGTCTCAATGCGAAATACCGCGTTCCTTATTTTTGTTTGATTTTCTGAGTTATTCATAAATTAGCCCGATCCCACGTAACCGATCTCACCAATTTACAAGCGAGTCCAAGGGCCACGAAACGATAAACGAGTGGACGTCATCGGACGGGTGAAGCCGTCACTTCCGCCATTATATTCAGTTATAATTATCCAAATATCCTCCTCGATTAGGCACTGGATATTGGCAAAAATCGAATGCAAACGGCCACATACATCAGGCTATTTACTGCTCAGTAAACAGAAGAGTGACCATGAAAACACTTCACAGCTTTTGATCTACTCGGACTTTTCACCTGTTCGAGGTGTAGTGGTGTTTGGGTCCAAATAGGCATAGTCTCCTGCCAAGTAACACCACCGGAGACCCACTTAACTAACTTCTCTAAAAAGAATACAAAACAGAATTGCTTAAAGTCATAAGGCACGACAATTTGGTACTCGGCCTTAAATGGGGGCAGGGGTGCTACATACAGGGAGGGGCCAAAAAAGGCACTTGTTTTCACCGATTTTCAAAGCGAAATAATTGCACGCGACTGTGATTCGGTACGTGAGTTCAGCGAGATCGTTGATTTTTCCTCTACTGTAGACCACCCTGTTGAACTCCACCAGAACCCAATAATGAGGGGGTTTAGGTCAGGTGACGCTTCTTTGGGTTCCCGATTCCAAGTAGGCGAGAGTTTTTCGATTGCAAGAGCTGGCACTCAATCCCGTAGCAGTACGAAGCTTCCAAGAAGGTACAGGCGACGACATGGAAGCAGGATATTCTCCTCGAGCTGATCGATGTAAAAGTCAGCATTTAGTTTCATGCGGGTTCACGAAGGTAGATATTGGTCTTTCCATCCGAGAACTTCCGGTCCGCCAATCACTGGCGCCTTGAAGGTGGATATCATGGACCGTAGCGATGCTGGTCGGAGCTGCTCAATGGAGGTCCTCCAGATCAAAAGTGCTGGTCCCCAGGTAGCTTTCCATGCATGACTCCATAGAAGAAGTTTCCAGCTGTTTGGAGGTGATGTGAATTCCATAGGCCTTCTCCAGTCCGGCTGCGATTGGAGATGGCTTCATATTCCGTGGAGCGAGATATCTCCAACTACTTCCATCAGACCTGCTGGAGGCGCCTAACACCTACACGTTCAGAAAGAGACTAAAGAAGGTCGATCTGATGACCTTGCTAAGCATTCAGGATTCCTGAATCCAGTAGTTTAGTGAAGTCTTTCCTCGGTTTTGCTTTGTGTTACCGAATTTTTGTATTATTTATGGTATTCGTATTTTTGGTTGTTCCATTACTCTAAGCCTATCGCTTGCACTGTTTAGCGCACCTATGCGTGCATGATAAATAAATAAATAAATATTCTGGACTACGTGAAAGTTGATGAACGAAAGCTGGCTCCATACTTATCGAAAAACATCGTTGGATATGCTTTTCCGGCCTGGTACTGTAATCCACAGTCTTCTCTCTAAGCTGGCGTTTCTTTCCCTGGATATGTGCGCTCGAGCGAAGTGTCTCTTTTCTGGCCCTCTGTAGTGGTAAAGGGAAAAGAGGCGAAGTGTTAAGGAGCAGCCCTACAGTCGGGGAAAAAAAAAATCTTAGAGGCCAGCGAAAGTCACGTCATTTGAATAGGTCTTCTCTAGAAATTTTGAACTGTAAGTGGAACACTGTTTGCTTCAAATCAAATATTCCTAGAAAGCTAACTCTAAAGAGGAGAATTGGTTTGATCGAATTCGCGTTCAGGGGACAGAATTTTGAAGAATTAGGCGCATGATTCCAGTTGTAAGGAGGGCGGGGAGGGGGGGGGGAACCTCGCGGGTGGGGCCAGGGTGAATGTAGAGTCACACTTTTTTATCTTCTAGGACGAGTCATATTAAATGAAGCCGTCAGGAAAACTTTCCCGCAGTCAAGGGAAACGTCGGTGGTTCAGAGGAATGCCTCTGCGCGTTAGACACCAAACAACGCTTGTGGTAAGTGGCGCCACTTGCCACTGCACTATCTCCCCATAACCGAAATTTCAATATTGTTGTATTATAACATTATATTCTTAGCTTCTGACCCTAATACTGGTGTAGAAGAAGAGATTAGATAGGTTAGAACACATGAAAATGCCTATCAAAGGTTGTTCCAAGTTTTTTTTTGCGACTGTCCTCACGAGGATCATATCACGTTAACATTTTGATGGGACCATGTAGCGAACGGATGGGCACAAGCACATATGAGGGTTATTGAATCCTTTTCATTGACCCTCGAGAAAGATAGTACACGATATCTTATGAAACTTGCTTACTTTCACTGCACATTAAATGCTTCACTGGAAAGCGAAAGGGCCTGCAGCGTGAGGCACGATAATTAGGTACACGGTCTGTAATTGTAATTGTAGTAGAGGCGCTATATAGTGGGGGGAATGGCGAAAAAGCGAAGCTAAACGATATAAACATGCAAAAACATGCTTTTGTTCTGCACGGCTCTTGCACGGCTCAACAAGCAATTCCGGACGAGTTTGCGTTCCAGTAACTGCTACGGTAGATACGACTGCATGTACAGGGGGGGGGGGGGGGGGCAAAAAAAGTCATTCCGGCCGAGTCACATATGAGCGAAGTTTTCGCAGCCCAGACAGAGGAAGTGGATATGAGTACCAGGGCGGAAGATACCCAAGATCTTCCTCTATAAGCAGGAGCCGGCTGCCGCCATTCACCTTCATGTACACCAATATGAAGTCATCTCCAGTCGCGGCCTGAGTGGAGAACGCCTTTGGAATTCACGTGGCCTCCAAACAGCTGCGGAACTTCTTGAATGGAATCACCCATGGATAGCTACCTGGAGACCAGTACTCTTGATCTGCAAGACCTCAAACATCGAGCAGCTCCGGCAACGTCGCTACGGTCCAGGACATCATCTTCACCCCATTCACCAAGGCGCGGGTTGATGGTGTGGACCGGCCGTACCTGGAATGGATGAACCGATATTTTCTTCGTGGGCCCCAGACTGAGGGTGTGCGCTGGTGGCTACATCGAGCAACTCGAGGAGAATATCCCATCTTCATGTCGTCGCCCGTACCTTCTTGGAAACTTTGTACTGCTACAGGATTGGGTGACACCACATGGAATCGAAGGGCTTCGGAAAAACTTTCGCCTACTTGGAATGGAAGAACGTTGAGTACCTGGAAAAGATGGAGTATTTAAGCGGGGGTCCTGAACTAAACCCCCTCAATTACTACTCGGGCGGAGGCTCAACAGGGTGGTCTACAGTGGCGGAGAAATCAACGATCTCGCTCAACTCCGGTACCCTCACTTCGCGCGCGGCCGAATCTCTCGATGGCGCTCCTCCAGAAGGCTGTGGCGGAGTATCATTATAGTATTTAATGTGCTCTTTAATATGGTAGTAAAAATGTCCGATAAAAATTTAATAAAGTGTAACTTATAGCGCCTTTGAAAGTCATGGAGGCAAAATGACTTTTTTTTGCCCCCCCCCCTGTATGTATGCAGCATGTCCAGACAGCACCGGCGCCGGTTCATGATCAAATCTTCTGTCTTCCTATTTGTACTTCGCGAGTGAAGGCGATACGAGCTCAGGATCGGGTGGAATTTGTGGGCGGGAACACCGTGGCTTCCGGTATGGTTGTAGCTTGACTAGGACGCCTTAGGGTTAAGTTCTCGGCGCAGCCGAGTCCGGCTAGGGGCGCCAAAACTGTTCTGGCTAGCTGTGATTAATCCCCATGTTCTTGAGGATTTGTCCATGTACGGTGCCTTTTAATGAGAGTGTAGGACAAGGATTCGCGCTAGTTGCATTTCAACGCAGGGCACAGCGTTGATGCGGGATCCCCTAATGGGGGGGGGGGGGTCGTATTTGGCCGCCAAAAGGGGGGGGGTCGTATTTGGGTTGGGAAAAATTTATTTTTATAGTTGATTTTCTCGCTTTGCGGACGTTTTGGAGGGGGGGTCGTATTTGGTCGTTGTTGGGAGGGGGGTCGTATTTCTGGCTAGGAGTTACGTGGTTCACTTCCCCCCCCCGCCGAAGTATAAACCACAACCACAGTCAAGCCAATCCAGTGTCATTCATGAAAAAGTCGTCGAGCATGGGGGGGGGTCGTACCAGCCCCTGAAAAAGGGGGGAGGGGGTCGTAAAAGCTCGACCAAAATCCGGCCTCGGAATGGCTTGTGCCTGATATTTCAACAGGCTCCACTAACCACGAACATTCGACTGATAATCTAGTTTTTTCTCAGTAAAGTGTTTTCCCTGTTGATATTGAGCAAAAATGACAGTAAAAACAAATTCCGAAACTGAACTATTCCTTCCTTTCAGGGTAAGGTATCTGATCAAGGCCATGAGCCGGCATTACTATGCAGCACCACGTTTCGTGTGCTGGAGCTTGACAAGGGTTGCGTAAGAGGCCCAAACAGCTTCTGTTTCTCCCGTTACCCTCCCCCCCTTTTTCAGTATCTGTGATTGCTTGCGAAGTAGGCGATACTGACGTTGTGATCTTCCGGCTTTGATCAAAAAACACGGTGATAGCCTTGGAACAAAAAAGATGAACCTTCACTCCATAAGTTACTCGAAGAGGCGGAGATGTGTAGTGCAAGTGGGGCTCACCATTCGCGCGGTCCGGGTTCGAATCCCGGGTCGACTCCCGCCCAGGCCAACCAAGCCTTCTACCTCCGGGGACGGTGAATTGGTACCACAGATTCGTCTGGGAGGATAAACTGACTTGTACATCGGCTGGCCACCGCAAGTCATTGTATAGGCCACATCGCATTCACCACTACGATTCTGAATGGAAGTAGAATGCGTGCCGCATCCCACAAAGGGATTGATCAACGGCGAAGACTTTATCCTTTATCCTTTTATTCCGAAAAGTAGGTCAAAAGTCACCGCTAAGGAGCTAATGACGGTTTTCTCTGGAATCGAAGGTCAATCCACATCCCTCTAGAGTTTTCTGAATTGTTGCCGTATACGGCGACCAAAATAAACATGTCGATTTGAACACCAGCCACCCCCCCCCCCCCTTCAACCCATTGTGCGGACCATTACGTTCTGAAAAGCGTGCAATACGTTGAATAGAAGCCGAATGTGTGTGGCGATTACCAAGCGTACCCCTTACTCTTGATGAGTTTTCCAGTGAATATTATTAGAACTAGGTATGACGTAAATTGTTTTGTTAGAAAACCCACGCTTCCGGACCACGGATAGCTAAATGGATTGTGGTGCTCAGAGGGTTTACGAAATTAATTTTGGGCGCTGTTCAGCTCAGCGGGGGGTATTTTGTACTTCCGCCGGCTTTTTGCTGGGTCATTTCTACCAACAAGTCCTACTTTGGTGAGAGCAGTAAGCTTTCTTGGTGAACCGGTACATGTGAGCCACTTATGTTACAAAGGAGCCTTTACCGAGTACCATTCGATGCCCCCACCCATGGAGTCAAACTACGCTCCAGTTTGTGCTCCCGTTCCCTTGATCTCATCCTTATGAGATCCTCGTCAAAACTCAGGTTTGTCCACCTTCAAGTTCTGAAATGAAGTCGAGTGAAGGATTATGCAAAGGTTACTCAAGAATTTGATATGATTTTTTCAGATTTCAGGCAGATTTTTCTAATTTTGGGAGGGGGGGGGTCACTATGGTGGGTGCCGCGCCAGAGGCGGCGCTCGTAATCATTGAATAGCCCCATCCCTTAAGGTGGAAAGGACTAGCGCTGACGTTTGGCACATTGTGGTTAGTGCGCTTAAGAACGAACCTCTACTCACTAGGTGACTTTCCAGAAAAAAAAACAGTAAAAAATCATGGAGAACACTTCAAGAGCAGCGGTCCAGCGTTCATTTGATGTCCCGCTATATAGCCTCCTATAGAAGGAAATGCAATACGACTGATTTTGCATCTCGAAAAGGCGAAAGGATAGCGCCGTTTGTTAGTGAAGAGTCGGCCGCCCCGCCCACCTGGCCAGCATGGGGTTCTATAGAGGGCATTTCCATGATTTTTTTCTCTGCTTTTCTCTTCACTACTGGATCAAATATTATATGAGCTCTATAGCTCGTTGTTCTTAAAAGTGCGCTCAGCCAGAGGCTGAGCAAGCAATTATGGCAGCAGGTTGTCGTAGTGGCGCCCGTCTTACAAGCGCAGTGGGAGTCACCCTCTTTGATTTTTGAACTGCAAATAGTAGTCCTCCCTCGTTGTCGAAGTACGATATTTATTGTAGGGAGAGGAACATCAAATGAACGCGGGCGCAAGGTCCTTTAAGGACCTTCCGACAGCCTCAACGTACCAAGTGGCGGCCGCCCTGCCAGCGAAGCGATATACTGCTGCCCTAGATAAATGATCGTTTCTTCGTATCATCAGAGGCTAATGCACCTAACAGTGAAGAAAAATGAAGAACGCGCCGTGAAAACTGAGTTTGAGGCAGAAAATAGCCGTCGAGCCTAACTGGGGGGGGGGGACAACTAAGAAAGCGTGAGAAATGTCCTGTAGAGGGCCGTTGCACCTTCGTTATTTTTGTGAGGAACGCGAAAGTGTGACAACCTTCAAAGGGAGGTCGTTCAGGCGTGTGATGCGCTTTCGAAACGGTTCTTGCATATTGTAAGGGCTCATGCAAGGACCTGAAAAGTGTGCTTCATTTTCGCTGCGCGCTTCCACGAAAGGTAAAAAACGAGTGAAAAGAAATCTCAGGAATCTGCTCCGTTTTGGGCCTCTATACGGCGTAGGTCACTTGCAACTTTGACCAGTAGCTGAGTGGGGGGTCCTTATAAAGGGGCTATTTGAATCGAAGCGAAAAGGTCGCCGAAGTGAAGCTCTCCAATTTGAGGTCACGAGGTCGCTCAGGGGTGAACGGCTCCTTGCTATGGTTTCATCAACGATAACAGCGGTGATCACGGTCGAGCAACGGATGGCCTAGTGGATAGAGTGGAGGTTTCGCAATCGGACAGTGGGGGTGGGGTTGATGGTTCGGCTCCCCTTGCGTCGCGGCTTTTTGCATTTTTTAGATTTCGCTGTTCTCGCTTCCATTTGTGTCTGCGCATGAATATAACTCGGATATTTGCCATTTATGGGCACATTCTGAGTAGCTGTACCTCATGAGTCAGTGCTATTCAACTATTTCGATTTTCACGCACCATTGAACAAGATTGTTGCTGGACGTTGATCCTCATAGGCTATACAGTGGATCTGATTGCGAATTTAGTAACTTCTGGTGTGGTGTCAATTATAGACAATTTGGGGCCACATCTTCTTTCCACTGAATTCGTTATGTACACCAATGTAGGGAACGTTCAGCGCTATTCTGTCGCCAAATTGCGTGGACGCCAAGAATAGGTGTTATATTTGTGATCAGGGCCACTGATTACCACTAAAAACGAATTTTCGGTCAAAACAATTGTTTTGACCTTCTTGGGTTTGCTTATTGGGTTGTCCGGGGTCCGCAACGATACGATACGTCATCGCTGTTACGAAGATGTGAGACTCCGCTCACACTGCCGACCAAATGGTCACCTACAACCCGAAAAAGTCAAAAAAAATTTTTCGCTCAAAACTTGCTCCTAGGGGTAATCGACAGTCCTGATCACGATTCTAGACTTTATTTTCGGTTCCAGTGCCATCTGGCACCGGCAAGAGCTGAGTCTGTGCATACTAACGAATTCGAACGAAAAAGCAGTTTTGCTCCATAAAAGTAGGATTGTTCAGTTTATCGTGAATGTTTTTGTTAGGACCAATTATTTAGACAAACATGGATCCAAAAAATGAAAAATTGTAGAAAAGCAAAATTTTGTCCTCGGTGGGATCCGAACCATCGACCTATTTTTTACGTTTTTTTATTCGTAGAAGCGCGCAGCGAAAATGAACCTCAGTTTTCTGGTCCTCGTATGTGCCCCTACAATATGCACAAGACCATTTTGAAAAAGCTCACCACGCCCTGAACGAC
>MU946476.1:0-19672 GCA_036418165.1 Cooperia oncophora
TAATATAATGTGGGAAATGGCGAAAGAACGGAGTGAAACGGTCAAAATCCTGCGAAGAAAAGCCTCCGTTCTCAGTGACTTGTAAATCGATTTCGGACGAGTTTCCCGTAGGCATCTTACCAATCACCGCTACCGAAGATACGGCTGCATATGTGTACCCATGTATGCATGCAGCATCACGGCCGCTTCATACCAATCCCTTCGCTTCATAATTTGCTTAGCAAATGAATGAATACGAGCGTCAGGAACGGTCGTCCATTTGTGGGCGGGCGGGCGTGGCGGGCGTTTGGGACGTAAAGTTGTGGCTTGATAGGGCCCTTATAAGGGCACCTTCCTTGGAAAAGCCGCTATGCAGCGCCTGCTCAGGGTCGCGGAATTCCGTCCTGCCAGGCGTATTGATCCTAGTCGTCTTGGGGGATTTATCGTGCCAACTGCCTTTAAGCAGTCCGGACTGTATGGTGAAAGTCACTTGTAAAGAGGAGCTGCGCACCAATGAGGAAGACACAGGAGTGCGAGTGACTCCGCCCATGTGAATAACGTGGAGCATGCTCCGAAAGCGATCAGGGCGCTAGTCACGGATGGGGCTACAACGAGAGTTATCGACGTAGCGTTGGAATGAAGGGTTTTGTTTACGATAAGCAGTAATAGTTCGTGATTACAGTGAAAACAATTAAGGGCACTTGGTATGGACAAACTCCAAACTATGATGCAACCGCCCGCGGAAACGGCGATAGGTAGGGTACTTTCAAAATTATTCGTAGGAGAAGAAAGTTTTGACATTTCGCAAACCATGAGCATCTCAGTGTGAGGCACTTACCAGGTGGGCGGGGTCACTGTGGTGAATGACGGTCCCAATAAAAATCCGAGCCGTGAAAGTGGCACACTCTGAGATCAGGGACTGGACTACCTCTTGCGAGGAAGCAGGTACCTGTCGAGATTTGCAAACTGCCTTCAAAACGTCCTGGCACAGTTCGGCTTGGAGGGGATGGCAAGTTGCTGGTTCCTATCTATCGTTGTGATCCCTCCTGTGAAGACCTGAAAGCTCTTGTAAAGTTATCCAGAGTTCGTCAACACCGGAGAACGGTTCACTAGCCTCATGCTCAGGACCTGTAAGTGAACAGGAATTGATAAGAGAAAATAGCGAACTCCAAATTGCCCCCCCCCTCTAAGCCGGCAGGGATCCCAGTATAGAACCCTATCCTTTGATCCGCAGGTTGTGAAAGAAGAAGTGCAGTTCTCTGTTGTGAACTCCGGCGACTTTTATCGAATATTACCAACTTAGTTAATGCCAAAAACAAATGAAAAGGACGATGGACACACTGTAATGCCAAGGGAGAAAAAATCTCAAAAAAGAAACATAAAGAAAGCTGATAAACCAACCGTTGATGACGCTGTCACATGCTTACATTCACCTGAACATTCGCCGAAACGCCAAAGAAGGAGAAAAGAAAGAACCAAGGAGCAGACTAAAGAGGCCACAAGTTTCAAGGTGAGCTGATTCGGAGGTGAAATATGACAATAGGGTCTAATCCAGCACATTACTGGCGATCTCGACCCAAAATGTGATGGGTACATGGAGCGTAATAAACATTGTTTGGAAAATCATTACCCTGAGGAAACCTGAAGAAGGGAAGAATGCGCAATTCAGCCGCAGGCAAAAACAGCTGACTCGATCATGATCCATTGCTGATCGATGTGACCATTTGTGGGCGTGTCGGTGTTAGTGGGAGTATGTATGGGCAGGCTATGTCTTGCGGAGAAGCTTAGACCCTTTTCGTGGGGAAAGACGCTATGTAAGGTTTCTTCAAGAAGGGGTATCCTTTGAAGATCGGCGTCTAGGAGGCTCTTCATAACGAGGAGGAGAAGAGAGCGTCAAGCAGAAGCTCTTCTTCTTAACGAATAGGAGAGCTGTGTAATGAAGGGGGCATAAGGGGCCCGGCTTTCCCATGGACCGTAAACTTAAATATAAACTCTGCACTCTCCTCTTACCATAAGTACAGTCCTTTCCATGTTCGAAGTGAAAGGGCTGCACTGTACTTTTTTCGCTCAAAAGTGCACGAGAAAGTGGCTGGTGTGCACTTATACCAGGGTACCGTCTCCCGACTTTGCCTGCGCTATCCTCAAAGTGCAGCACTTGCGTCTTTGCCAAGGTCCCGCAACGGAACACGTTCTCAGCGGTGGAGAATAACCAAATGTGAGTGGGTGCGAACAAGAAGAGCGTTCGGCTACGCTTGCTCGTGTGGCTGACCGTGCAGCAACGCGGGCGGAGTATGGAAGCAGCATTTGGGCATCACTACAGTTGAGCCCGACCCCGTACTTCCTTGAGGGGAGAAAAAGAAACACCTGCAGCTGCAGACCCTTCCTCTCCATATACGGCAAGGAATAGGATCCAGGGATGTGTTTGGGAAGGCACATAGTCACGTAGTTGCGAAAATGACACACAATTCTGCTTGTGGAAATATGGCTTTGTACAGATCCAGAAAACTACTTACTCTTTTTCAGACAAAGAGCGTTGACGCTGCACCAACGACCATTATGATCAACGTACCACCACGAGGTGCACCTGGAGCACCAGTATCGCCTCCATTAGCTGGAGGTCCTGCACCAGGGGCTCCGATTCCAGGGGCCCCAGTTCCGGGCGCCCCAGTTGTCCCGGGCCAGCAACAACCCGGTGACGCTCAGGCACCGGCGCCGCCTCCAGGTCTAGGATTCGCGTCTCCTGCTGGTCAACCAGGTCCACCAGGTCCACCGCAGGCACCACAAGCACCACAGCCATCACAGCCGCCACCTCCACCAGGAGCACAGGGACAACCAGCACCACCAGCGCCACCACAAGAACGGCAACAACCGCAAGTGGCTCAAGTGGCCGCCAGCGGCATGAAAATGGTACGTAGCTGAATTTTTGGGATATTCTCGCTCCAATCTCTGAACTGAATCTTTTCAAGGTGCAAAAGTGGGTTCAGCGCGCTCTGGACATGGGCGTAGATGCTTTGCGTGCGGAATATAGAAGCCTCGCTCGATATACACTACCAGAAATGACGGTCGATGCCTTCAGAGCCAATCAAGAGTTTGGAAGGAACAGGCAAGTTCACATTTATTTCTAGTGGATTCTATTCTGAGCACATTCCTTCGAGGACATCAGAAAATCCCCCACACTGATGTTCGTGGCGAATTAGGAGCCCAGTAAACTCGCTATGTACAAGCGAAAAGGACCCAGAAAACAACAACCCATGCAGAACTATGGGAGTAAAGACACACTTCACGTTGATCGTATAGACGGAGAAAGAGAACTGCCTCATTGGCCCTCTTTCCGTTTTACCACCCAGAGAAGGATGGACGCATCGTTGAGCAAAGCACAATGATTTGCTTTCCTCGCGCCAAACGAGTTATTCGGGAATGTGTCTTTCAGGATAGAACACTAATACAACGGCTTGTTCACAGTGGTCTCTACAGGAAAAATGCTATGCGTCGCCTACCAAGCGCATAAGCGGCTATGTATCCTGGATCAACTCTCACCCAGCGTTGCCTAACTACCCATCTTTTTGAGGCCACTCAGCGATATGACTGCGCTTAAGGTTCCCCTTTTAATGGAAGACATGCAACATCTTACCCGTTCTCCTCGAGGAGTCCTAGACCTATTCTTGAATCCCAGCCGATGAATAATTTAGCATTTTTGAACCTCCCAGACGAGTCTCCCACCAAATGAGTAGCCCCGAAAAGATGGAAAGCTAAGTTGCTCTAGGGCGGGAGCCAATCCAGGATTTTACGCCGCATGCTAGGCGACACTTGCCACTAACACTAAGCCACCGCCGCCAATGGTAAGGCAGCCATTTTGAAGGAGTTGGACAGGACCATCGTAGTTTGTCGCGCCATCGCGTGCGGTGCATTGTGCGGGATGCACGGCATTTTTCGATGAGCATCAGTTCTTCGATTGAAGCAGCGGAATTCAGCTGCGAGCTCAAGCTGAGGCAAAAATCTTGCCGGATGAGATTGGTTTTCCCCTTCAACATTTGAACTGGAACGGCCGAACAAAACAACCCGTCTCTCACGTGGGAGGCGTCGCTCGCCACTCACAGCGCGGCATATTACTGTTGCCTTGTCGCTTCCCGATCCCCAAGAAGAATGAAGAATGAAAATTTTTATATCTCCTGTACTAGTAAGGATCTATTCAGATATCAAGATGTACCGTGCCAGGATCAGCACCGCGTTGTACTTAAATGGCATCGTGCAGCCACAGATTACATTCACGCCAACTATGTGGGGACGCCGGTCGCACAAAGGCGGTTCATACTTACACAAGTAAGTAGTCATATGGTACCACATTCGGACTTCTTCACTGGTCAAAATTTGACCGTTTGAGGGACCACTGGAAGCGACAGTGAACGAATTCTGGCATATGGTACTGCAAGAAGAGGCGGAAACAATCATTATGCTCTGTAATTGCATCGAGACGGTCAGTCTGTGCGGTATTCCAATCCAGGAGTAAAACTGAGCGCTTCATTGTCGGAAATCGGAAATCGTAATTATTCAGGGTAAATACAAGTGTCATCCCTACTGGCCTGATAAAACGGGTGAAGTGAAGCAATTCAATGGTGTCGAAATCCTCAATGTGCAGGTGAGCGGTTGCAAATCGAGCAAAAGTACAGTCTTCTTCGCTGAGGCGTTCCAGAAGGCTGGGTTTGGCTCGGCGCCAGCCTGCTCTCCACGAGTTATGGGAGCTGGCAGGCCACCTCAGCCTCAGCCTTTCATGGAAAATCTAGTTATTGTAGCATATTTCTTATTACAGTACATTAGATTCTTACTTTATTCGATCATTAACGTCTTCTTTGAAGAGCTTTGGATCCCTTTCAGACTAGAGTGCTTTCACCTGAAGAGGTGACCGTGATGGTATGCATTTTGAATGTGAAATTCAATAAAGCCGATAATACAATGGAAACGAGGGAAATTCGACATTACCAGTGGATGGACTGGCCGGACAGAGGTGTCCCACCGCTGAAGCTCACGAGCATGGTATGGCTCATTACTTCCTAAAGGGCAACACTCGCGATGACCAGCTGTGAGCAGTAAGGTCAAATATGTACAATCAGAATCGGAAACACATCTTTCAGGAGCTTTTGTCACGAGTTCGTGGTACAAGCAAGCCTATAGTGGTGCACTGCTCAGCTGGTATTGGACGTACAGGCACAATTGTCGCTATCGAATATATTCTGGGTACGGTAGCTGTTCCAAGCATCAAAATTGGAGCTGGTGTTTAAGGGACAATTATGTGGCTGTTATAGAAAGGATGCAAGCGGGACATGAATGTGCAGCCATGAATGATCTGTTGAAAGAACTGCGGAATCAGCGTGCATATACAATTCAGAATGACTTGGTATCTTTCATCTTCCTTCATAGAAGCGAATTGAGAGGGTGATAAAGCACGTGACGGGACGAGTATGCGCCCACTTTGGTCGTTTACGTTCTCGTTCTGAGCCTACCCAGGGAACGGGATCACTAACTTGGTGAGAGCACGCAGAGGAAGCGACATAGTCGCCCTGCGTTGCGTCTATCCACCACACCCTCTGCACATTTCCACAGAAAAGAGGTCACAGCCCAGACAGCTTCATCGACGCTTCGCCTTCTTTCTCCTGTTGGCTCTCCGCTTTTTCTACGAACATCTCTGCCCAGGACACATCTTTGATGGAGATCGCAACAGGGGAGGTTGCATATGGTGGCTGGAGGAGTTGGAGTGGTATTTGGTCTGAGAAAAATTCTTCTTGATGATTGATTTTTCTTGTTTCAGGGACGCTATGAAGGGGTCTTGTTTCAGAGACCCCCCACTCACCCCACCCCCTCCCGCTCGACAGCAAAATTTTTGGGAAAAACTACGAAAATTTTCGGGAAATTGGGGAAAACTGGTAGGAAGTTGAGAAAATCTAAGAAAGTGATATGTAAGATGGGAAGGGGAGGGGGTCGTGCCAATCCCCTCGGAAAAAGAGGGGGGGCGTGACTTGACTTGACCCCAGGCTGGCCTCGAACCTGTACCTCGTGCTTACCGGGCATCCGTTGAGCCATCAGATCTCCTTCTTACCCTCTCATCTTGAAGCTCTTTATGGCCTGAAGGCTTATTAGGTTAATTTTTCAGCAATACCTATACATTCACCGAGTAATGTTGTGCTATTTTCTTGAGAAGCACAGGAATAGGTAAGTTTTAGCAATTACCGTATTATGTAGCGCTCACGCTTTGCGAATAAGCGCTCGATCCCAGGGTCGTACCTGCTATAACGGAGGGTGTACGTATCGACGTGAACAATCCGCGTTTCGGGAGAATGCGAAATTTCCGGGTAACTGACGACAACGACTGAGATGGGATCCACTGGGCTCTGCCCACTACTGAGCAGCGGATTCTGCACATTCGCAAAGCATGAACGCATTGAACTTCACAAAATACGTAGGTATATCGGAGATCTAGTGGGCGTGGCTGTGCACTCCGATAGGAGGAGGCGACAGCTGCGCTTCGAGTGAGGTATTCCCGTTTTGGATAAATTGTAATCGTGTCCATGTCCAGCATAGGATAGGATGCCAGTTGTCTCGAGTCTCATATATCCCCGCAAAACGTATCCAACGCCAGATGATCAAGTGGTTGCGCAGCCACGCCCTCCCCATCTTTGGGATATGTTGTTCAGCTCTAGTCTTGGAACTTATTTGGTTATGAAAGCAGTAAAATATACCACTGAAGACAAATCCTTCCCAAAATAATCAACAAAAACTGCAGGTATGAATCAATTCTTACGGAAGAAAACAAGGCGAAATACAAGAAGTTTGTTGAAGATTACAATCAGGCAACTGGTACCTAAAGATGATACCGGATCGAGAATGCTTCTTATTTGAATTCTTTTACCAGAACTCCTTTGTCTTTTGTAGTCGTTCTCAAATAATCACTGTAAACTGACAACAGTGGATGACTTCTGAATGCATTAATGGATGTATTTCGTGATTTATAAATAATAAACATGTAATGTTTATTTATAATGCGGTTTCTCTTCCACATTCATCCTTTTAAAAAGTACAGAAGAATTTCAAAGTATTCATGAAGAACAAATGCAATGACGGCTCTCTGCCAGTAAGGGTGGGCAGCAGTGATTCAGAAGGAACTCTGCCTGAGCTAGTTGTTCGGCGCATCATGGCTCACAATTGTTTCTTTACAAACCCCTACCCTATAACAGCGAGGGGATTCTCCGCTTATAAAAGCCCTGAGAGCGCTGAAATGCCGCACTTTATTGGAGCGTCTTCCACCCACTAATCATCTCAAGGCGCTCTAAGTATAGAAGATTCTTTTTTCACAACAACTTCTCGCCAACAGTAACGGCTAACTTCACAGTAAAAAGTGAAACATGTCATATCACCACTATGGACAGCAGTCTTCCCTACTTATTCACATTACATATGAATACACGTAATTCAAAAAATAAATACGGCGCAGACTTGGTGGGAGTACTGAGTAATTCTCAGCTAAGATGGTGCAGACCACTTTATGGAGACCTGTAGATTACTGTAACCGTTTGGCTTGAATCACACCTTTTCGTAGCTTCAAAAGAAGTTACCAGTTTCTAACATGAGCCCATAAAAGGAGCTAGAAAAATGCAAAATGCTCCTTCCAAGCCAATTGGCGCCAGAAATATTGGTAAACATGGAATTCCTTCACTACGTCTTATCGGTCTCCTGCTTGACAAGGTGTTCAAGGTAGGAAGATGAAGGTAATCGCACAGCCTCCTCGTAGTCATCTTGCTCGGTTGGTGCGGCCTCCTCGTGGTCATCTTGCTCGGTTGGTTCTGAGAAGGAAAACGACTCGTTTATAAGTTCTGAACGCCATGAACATGCCATGACGATGGAGACAAACCTTTCCCATACTCGTTCAGGAGAGATCGGAGGTCAGAATGTCTTCTGTCAAGGAATCACCGTCTTCTTCTGCTTTTTCTACAGCTTCCTTATACATCATTGCCTTTAGACGTCTCAAATTCCTAACAAATGATTGTCATTTAGTAGTGGTTTGATTGTTCGCGAATGAATGCTCAAAGTGGAAAAATGTGCAAGTTGGAGGATGCGCGCTGAGACTGCGTCCAGACTTCGCGATCGCGCGATCGCGCGCGCGTTTGGGTAGCTTGATCGGATCCCGCGACCACAATCGGGGCGCTCTACGGATAAACGGTGCACCGCCACAACGGCACAATTCAAACTGACACTGTATGAAGACAGCCCAATTTGGATTCTGCCGCTTCGGCGATTTGCACCGTTTGGCAGTCGCTCGAACGGATCGTCCCGATCGTGGTCGCGCGATTCGTTCGAGCGACCAAAACGCGCGATCGCTAAGTCTGAACGCGGTCTGGGAATTACTGCGTTCTTCCGATTAACGCACTGGACCATGTTCATACTTTGCGAATGTGACTGAGAGTATCCGCGAGTTCGCACATGCGGTGATTTCGTCACATTGCCCACGGACAGGAGGGTACATGAATTGGATCTGGCGATTGTGGTAGATCGGTGGACGACCTTCCTTTTTGAAGCGGCAAGCCGGCATTTCGAGTGGGACGCCAAAAAAGTGGATGGTATTACCGGCACTCAGGTTGCTAGCGACGGGCGGAATTATCGCAGTCCGACGATTTGAGGGTTGATCAACCCGGTGGATTTCCCTGATCAAAGATCGATTGATTCTCCTGTGACTTCCTTGTGCGCAGTTCTGATCTGGAGTGGCTGAATCTCTCAACCGCGTAATCTCCTCGGGTCCGAATAGTATGACGCAGCCTCGACGTATTTATATTTTCATGCTGAAAGATAGAACGCGGGAAAAAACAATTCTGCGAAAGAAAGGAGACTAATTCTTTGAATTAATATCAAATGTCAAAACAGCAACATACGTGCAATTGGTGATCTTCTATTTCCCGTAGCGCCTGATGCCTTCATAAATACAAGTCGCATTTTCTCCCTCTCCTCTGCATCACCCAGAGTTTCGTCATCGAAAGCATTCAACATTTCCATATACACATCTCGACATCCTGTCCTAACATACCGCGGATCCTGCTGCATTTCCCTCCATTTCTAAACACACGGAAGTATAGAATACGAAAATCTGAGAAAAGAGAAAGAGCACCTATTCTAGAGTCGGAGATTACGTCAAAAAGATCAGGTAAAAATCTGTCGACTTCGACCGGGGTGCAGAATCGGAAGCCCTTGGAAAGAAACTGATACATGTCGATCTTGCAATTCGATTCGACGAATCGATAAAGTGAAACAATTGATAAGTCATTTTTTTGGCCTATAGTAGTAATGAAGCGTAAGGCGCGAATCCCGATTAAAAATGTATGCGGCTAAATACTAGTGCCAAATAAATCGTTGACAATTCGAGACTAAATGGAGCTACTGTTGTAGAAATCTAATAAATGAGAATTTATTGTGGGGCGCGGGGGGGTGGTTTATCGAAAGCAAAGAGATAGCTCAGCTTCCGTTTCGCACGTGCCCTTAGACGGAAGCCGAGCAAAAGCATATTCCTCCTTCCGTGCTCCTCAGTAAGGAAAGGAAGAAAAATCAATTGCAGCAAGTTTATAAGGATATAAAGTTGAAAACGATAAAGACTGAGAGGTTTAAGAATGCTAATTGATTGGATAACGTGAGTAGGACATCGTAATTACGAAAAAACAGACTATCAGTTGATGTTATATTATATCTATCCGAAAATACTACACGACACATGCAGGTAAAAAAATGTGTTACATAGACACCAATTTAAACGAAAAAGCCACTGAGAATACCTCGGACTAATCTGCTTATGCTACCGTAATCATTCGTAATTAGAAGTATGTTATGGAACATAGTAAGTGTTATTTCTAGTAAGCGTATAAGTTTATTTCGTAGTAAATACTGCTTCACTTCTCCTAGCTATAATGAAGTACCACCCGTAAACCACTGCTATAAAGCCTTACCATATCCGATATCCTTCTTATAAACGTATCAAAACAAGTACAGGTGTTGGCTATCCTAAGGGTTTCTGTGTATATAACGGAAGCCTTGTTGTTAGTGGAGATATTTGAATCACTGTGTGGGAATCTAATCACTTTGAAGTTAAAGTCATCTGTTTTATTATATAAACCAGTAGTAATTTGGCCGTTTCTAATATGATTGTTAAGTAATTACTGATATCAGTCGTTTTGTAACGTTTACTAAGCAGATTAGGTTCTTTTCCACTGACTCATTTATAGACCTCAGCGAGTTGTTCATCGACTTCATTTCAGACTGGTTATGTATGACTAGGAGATCATCCATATATCTATATGGAATGAGCAATTTACTATTAGGTTGGTCGGAAAGGAACGCGCGTTGACTTGTCTATTTATTTCTGCTTCTTCTTATTTACTATAGGAGATTTTTCAAAACAGTTTTGTCCATTAGAGAGAGGTTTTATTGCGCATCTTTTGATATATTTTTTCTATGTCTACCTTGTTTTTAGAGAAAAAAGTTTAGAAAATGCTCGACCAAAAATTTCGAATGCGAGCTTGTATGTGGTAAGACTTCAAGCAAGTCCTAACGACGCACTTGGGTGGACCTAATGACCCACTCGGCTCACAGGGGCAGCGGGCGGACCTAGCGACACACTCGGCGAGAAAACTGGCAAAAAGAGGCTCTTTTGACCTACATTTCCTCTCCGGCGGACCTAACGACACACCCGAGGGGAAAAGTAGTGAAAGAGGCTCTTTTGGCGAAGTTTTTGCGTACAGTTGGCAACAAGTCATTGCTAGTAATGGAGATTATCTTTTAGATTGACCTTGTTTAATTTCGTTTTTATAATAAAAAATTTTTTACACTCAAACGCGCATTCCTTTCCGAACAACCTAATAGCATAAAATCTATTGCACTTTGCATAATTATATTCCATGACTGACAGCGTAAGATCTGCCAACTGAAGCTGAAGTTGCCTCCGATTCCCCACTGGCAAAGTGAAAGCCACGAACGTGGCCTAGTAGAAAGACCAGGAGCGTAATACACTAATTTTTGGAAAGTTAACGATTGAAGATAACTAAATATTTCTACCGTAATAAAGACTTGCCTTATACATCAATCTTTCCACCTTGTCTTCATAGCAATCGTGGAATACCACACATGTGGATTCATCGCAAGGGGTCAAGACCAAGAATCTCTACCAATTGCCTGAAATGTTTTTTTTCAATCTCACAAGGGAAACAAGTGGCAAAAAAAAGGAGGAGAGAAAAGAGTGCAGCCTAAAAATCGTGATAAATACTATATAAGGCCAAATAGAGACGCACATTTTATAGAGAACAAGTACTGCAAATAAGGGAGCCTGCAGAATTACTAAGAGCTGCAAGAAGCTCTGAAGACAAAACTGCAAAAATACGAACAGTTCAAGAAGAAGCAGATGAAAGAGCCTTTCTCTCAAGAGAACAGACGCTGGTTCAATACAAATCCGCAGTTTAGTACGGTCTACGGCTCAATGTTCATAAGTTGTGACTGAGATTCGGCGGTTTGGGAGACTTGGCAAGGAAAGTATAAATATCGATTAGGCGCCTGGGAAGAACCGGCGATTTGGCGCCGGTTCCCCGAATCTCCGCAATCGCTAACGGTCGGCACCGATGATACCCACTCACTCACTAGACATGAAATCCCGTGTCGACGACCACTAGATCGGTACCTAAAGTATCGCGATCTCTCGAATAGCCGAGTTTCCCTAACCGAATCAAATCTCCCCATCGCAAAGTGAGAACGCGGGCCTGAGCATAGGAATGCGTTAATAGTTCGCGATTAGGTCGCTCTGACTGGCGCACTCTAACGTAAGGCCAACAGGTTGCGTTGCGGGTTCGGGTCGACATAAGGATTCGTTCATACTTTGCGTCAGCGTTTCGAGCGTAAGGAAACGATTTGAGCGTTTCGAGCGACTTAAGGTGTAGATATCGATCTAGCGTTTCGAGCATACTTCAGCCTTTTCAGCGACTGCCCGCGAAAAGGATAATTGTAATCTGCCGCTCCGTCGCGCGCGAGATGGGTACGGCGTTTCCCTTAGTCATTAGCCTGTCAGTTGGAGCACTGGATTTCACTTGGGTTACGAGACGGTAGGCATTTGAATATTTTCGGTTCTAAATGCCTGTTGTCCAGATCTACGACCTGGAACCATCGTCATTTGCGGGCGCGACGTCGCACGCGACGCCCATCAGCGCGGCGAATTACGATTCTCTTGTACCCCCCCGCGAAGTACTCGAAATGTTGATCGATATCTGTACTTTCGTAGTCGCTCGAAACGCTGCCGCGCACAGCACAGCAGCCCTGTACTGCATCATCGGCAAAAAACAAATACTGGACGAGAACAACATGGATTCTGAGCCACCTTTCAAACAAAACTAACAGATTCCCGAACAAAAAACTCGTTGGAATTTTGAAACGGACTAGGAATTATTTTGCAGCGAGAAATGAGCCTTACCTTAATTGTGACAATAGGTCCGATCTTCTTGCATTCCCTACATCGATATACATCGTGATTATGATTTGACCTTTTGAACAGGAATATGTAGCACTTCTCGCTACCAGGAATAGTATACCGTAAGACATCATGCTTTCCAAACATGCTCATCTCTCGTTCTCCGGGATACCGTTGACTTATGGAGATCTAGTGCGATGATGATTGGTGCTCTTTGAAGTTCCGCAGATTCAGAAGGAACAGTGTGAATTTCCGTCGATTCAGGAGCTGTGTGAATTTCCGTCGATTCAGGATCTTCATCTTCAATAAAGGGAGAAGGCAGTTCTACAGCGGAAGATCGCACAAGTCGAACAGGAAATAAAGGGAATTGGATGTGTGACCTTGAGTTCTAGTCGCAGTTAGAATTCTGAAGATGAGCGGAGATTTGGCGGGAACAGCAATCGGTGGGTGAGGTGAGCAATTTCGCGTTCCGGAAGTAGGTGCGAGAAAACGATTTGGCTCAGATTGGATTGGCGGACGATGTTTGGCCTCGGAAAGGTACTGGGACGATCGCCTTGGCGAAACGAACCCAATCGGTAGCGTGCTTAGAGGTGTAATGGGTTGAAGCCGAGGCTAGATGTCGGCTCCGAAGAACTTTCAGGGCCATTCGATGGCGAGGGAGGTACCAAGCGAAAGTGAGAATGAGCAGATGAGTATCTCCGTGAAATAAGTGGAGTTGCTTGAGCGAAGGTGAATTAGGCCCAGGCTCGAAGGAAGCAGGAAAAGGGAAGTCCTCATCTTCAGGATCATCCGTAGGAAGTAGTTGAGTCACGTCAATAACGTCGTCGTCTTCTGTGACATCCGAGGCAAGCATTTCGAGCAGGGAAAGAGGACCACTGCACTGAATCTCCGGGCGTACGTTTCTTCCTCGCGAGCGTGCGCGTCGCGGCTCCCCACTTCGGCAATTTGGCCTCGTCCTGTGTGTGGAGTGACTTCCCTGTTCAGCTGTAGGGTTTACACTCTACTTGCAACAATTGGGCATTGGACAATAGGGTAGAGATATGGTCTTACGATGAAATATCGACCTGAAATTGGAGAAAATCTCACTGTTCCAAGAGGGCTACAGCGATCACAGCCTTGCGGGAGCTGACCACTGAATCTACATAGGAGGAATCTATGTTCCCGGATTCCCCATCCATCAAGGGCAGAACGCCAAAAACAACGAGCGTTAATCAATATCACAAAAGTTGCAGTTGAGTCTGGCTGGCATTGCGCAAATGCACACAACCTGCGTCATGGACGTAACATTCTTATGAACTCCAATTATTCACATGCACAGCGTTCGATGGGGATTCCCTATGGGAGGGAGCGTCGTATGAGGCCGCCAAAAGGGGGGGGTCGTATTTGGGCTGGGAAAAATTTATTTTTATAGTTGATTTTCTCGCTTTGCGACGTCCGAAGGGATGGTTCGTAGTGGCTCATTGTTGGGAGGGACGGTCGTAAAACTCGACAAAATCCCCATCGAATGCATGTGCCCTGATTATTCAAGTAGCCTACTATTTTAGATTATGGTTGTGACATTCACTAAGGAGCAGATTGATAGGTTTGGTGCAGTACTGAACGACACAAGGTTCTGAATTTCTCAAAATTTGTTGATAGCTCGTTTTGCAAAGTAATTTTGTTATTTTTTTCCAGCAAACCACTTAAAGCTCGATTCCGTGCATTATTCATATTACGGAATATTGGTTGTGATCTATCTGTAAAATGGATTGCAAATTCGCACGATGATCGTCTGCAACTGCTTCAGCACGAAACTGCATATTGTCGTGGTCAAATGCAAAATAAAACTGCGCATACCAGTAAATGATTTCTTAGGGATGCCAAACAAGGTATTTGTTTCAAGTGGATCTTCAAGTCTCAGTTTTTTTATGGTACCCATTGACAGAACCCATTGTTCGCCATGAGGCTGGAGAAGCTCTTGGTGCTATTGGCGACATATCAGCTCGAGAAGTTCTTGAGGAGTATGTGAAGGTAACGGTGCTAATGTAGTTGGGGGAGGGGAGCGAACACTCTCTCATTGTGTGTTCCCTATCCTCAAAACAGGCTTGCTCAGCACCAGACGCACCACAAGTCGCCCAGTTAAATTTCACCAACTAAGAACGGTATTTCATGTGGTCTGGTAGTAAGCCTCGGCTTGGGAAAGTCGCACAGACGAGGGAACACCAACTACGTTAGCATCAGTAACTCTTAACGCAGGTATACCAATGGTCTTACATTCCATCCTCGAGATGGAGGAGGCGTGACTGTGTACTGCATATTGCTAACCCACGTTTTCATGGGATGTTGCCGATTGAGATGGCTGCTGTCCTGCTTCATGCTGGGCAGAAACACGATGGCAGTTGCCAACTAGCAGCAGCATCCCACCAAAAGTGTGGTGGTCTTTACTTCCAAGTAGAGTACGCAGCCCTCTCTTTCTTTGGGATATGGCTGAGATTGAGTTATTGGGGTTAGACCAAGACGTGTAATCTAATATGCTAGAGACAAAACCTTCTACAGCGGTGCCCACTTCTGTCTGTGGGGCCTTTTTTTACTCACTAGTTTTGCCTTCAGTGCCTAAAATCTCGCCATTGCAGGATCCGTGCCAAGGAAAATACTCAGACTTGTGAACTGGCTCTAGCGAAGCATTGAGTAGCTTAACCACAGTGGAGATTAAACGAAAGCCCCTATCAAAGCATAGGTATGCCCTTAGGCAGTGTTCAGACTTGATGACGGGCCATCGCGACGTCCAAGCGCTGCTTTACATCTTTGTAGGACCTTTCACCAAGCAGTACACTTCTAGATCCAACATCGACGGCTTCTACTGATAATGTGACTGAGCTTGGTGCTACTCTTGTGGATAAGTCTAAACCTCTATGGGATCGTTACAGCGCAATGTTTAAATTGAGGAATATCAACACAGATGCATCAATAAAAGCGCTTGCTCAAGGTTTCGTTGTTTTTATTCTAGGTTCGCTGTCATGAAGCGCGCTCGTTCCTTCAGGATGGGCCTGGCCCAGACGCGATCCCCTTCAGTTGTTTTAGCAGATAAGCAACGAAAATTGGTGGAGAACGACTGTACGAAAGAAGTGATTCAGTTCTGCTGCTTGTTGGCTTCAGAAACCGGTGAGAGCCGCGCCAAACCTATCCCGCCTGACACGCCCCTTCATCCGCAATGAACAAGACTGCTCTTTCATTGATTCCTCTTCATTCGCTACTGCAGATTCTATGTTTAGGACTTTACTGTGAAGACAGTGCACTGCTGCGGCATGAGGTTGCCTACGTGCTAGGTCAGGCACAGTCTCCAGTGGCGATCAAAGAATTGGAAGACCGATTAACCCTTCTCAGCAGTGAGCAGTGCATTCTTACTCATCCTCTGAAGTTATTGTTGTATTACATATCAGATGAAAGGCCGCGGTGATACGAATTCTTTCACCTTTCATGGTTCTTATTAACCGAACTCCCTGCTTTTACGCCGTGTCGGTTTGTTACATCTCAACCCTCAGTGGGCAATGTTTCCGGAAGTGTGTCGACATCACACAGACCGATTCCTCGCGAGGCGCTGGTTATCTTAGGCCGCGTTCATAGCTTGCGTTCGTGAAGAAATGCAGAAGTGCGGAATCTGCAGAAAAGCAATAGATACGTATCGACTTGAAGAAATGCAGAAATGCCGAAACTGCAGAAGTGCGGAAATGACGAAAAGCATTACATACGTATCGATCTGAAGAAATGCAGAAATTGCCGAAACGTGAAAGAAGCGTAGCGAAATCTCAGAAATGCCGAAAAGTGAAGAAGTGCGGAATCTGCAGAAATGCCGAAAGTGAAGAAGTGCGGAATCTGCAGAAATGCCGAAAGTGAAGAAGTGCGGAATCTGCAGAAATGCCGAAAGTGCGGAATGTGCAGAAAAGCAACCGATACGTATCGATTTTCCACACTTTCGGCATTTCTGCAGATTCCGCACTTCTTCACTTTCGGCATTTCTGCATTTCTTCAAGTCGATAAGTATCTATTGCTTTTCTGCAGATTCCGCACTTCTGCACATTCCGCACTTCTTCACTTTCGGCATTTCTTGCAGATTCTGCCGCATTTCCATTCGCATTTCTGCAGATTCCGCATTTCTTCACTTTCGGCATTTCTGCATTTCTTCAAATCGATACGTATGTAATGCTTTTCGTCATTTCTGCACTTTCCGCACGTCTGCAGTTTCGGCATTTCTGCATTTCTTCAAGTCGATACGTATCTATTGCTTTTCTGCAGATTCCGCACTTCTGCATCCTCTACTTCCGCACTTACTGCTTTTCCGCATTTCTGCATGTCTCCACGAACGCAAAGCTATGAACGCGCCTTAGGAGAGCGTTTTTGCAACTTTGGCTAGTTTTTTCCCAGTATCATGTTAATGAGCTCATTTAGCAGACGTTTCTCTGGCTTCTTCCCCCCCCCCCCCCACCTTCCCCGCAACTTCTTTTCAAGCTAAGTAGCGCCGCTCAACACTCCACCGCTCTGAATGTCCCTTTCTTCTAACCAACCTAGCCAAATAAGAGCGCAAAGACTATCTGCTAAACAAGAGCAGCACGCGGCAAATCCGACTCTGTCACTGAGACTGAGCTTTCTTAGAAGAAAGAAAAAACCAGACGCTGTGCAGCCCCCCCCTCCAGCCGAGTGCGTTAACGCCCCTTTGCGTCGAACATTTCGACATCTTAGCGCAAACTGCAGTAGGATTGTGACGGATTATGTGTCTCTGACGAGACATGTGGTAATCTATAATATCCCAGCAGTTTCATTTCATATTATACTGTTTCAGAACTGTATGGTTCGACATGAATGTGCTGAAGCGCTTGGAGCTATTGCCACTGAACATTGCACGTCCTTATTACAGAACTACGTCAGTGACGAAGAGGTATCCTTTGCCCAGCACATCACATAGCTGATTTTTTTACACGAGGGGTTGAGTATGGCGCAGCGCCTCCCGTTTCCCCAAGCTTCGGTCGCTGCCGGCTTCAGGCATTTGGTGGTAGAGCGGACTCCTGGCAGAACCCACGGGAGAGAATGGACTGTGAGAAGCGGTCGATCAAGTTAATCGCCAGCCGTTGAAGTAATTGTTTCCAGCTAAGTTTGGTTTCATGTGAAAAGTTCCGAGAGTCGCGCTTATTTATATGGCTGAGTACGCGAACAGCGATGAGTTTAAACTACTGCCAGTACAAGCATAAGCTACGAAAATTGAAACAAGAATCTGTTCATCACTTTTACATGGTTGTTTACCAAGACATGTTGGTTTGTTGTCTTTCCAATTACGACCGAACTGCGTTAAGTTGTAATTACCGTTGTGTTTGAAATAAAAATTAATATAATAAAGACATTGTGCTTCGTGAGTGTAAATCAGTTGGTCGCCACCATATGACTTCCAGTTATTCCGTGTTGATGATGTAACATTGATAACAATTTCGGCATAGCCAAGTAACACTCCCATTATTAGTCCTCAAAACGATCAGTCGTCCGTTTCTGTAGCAATATTTTTAAGCGAAAAATCTGATGTTTTGCTGAGTTTCCACTTCGAATGTGCTCGGCTGTATATTTGTCATCCCCCACGGGAACTATGTGGAAAAGTGTTTTCGTTGTTGATTTGCAACTCCATGTCCAATATAACAGTGCGGTGCGAGAGAGTTGATGCGTACTTCATTGACTAGTCGGTTGCCTTTGCATCTGGACAATATATTGCTTTGATACTATCCATCTTCTTTTCCGCCTATGACACAGCATTCTACTTGGCTTTCTAGTGAAAGAATACCTTGGAAAAACACCCACCACCATGTGAAAATTGGCATACCGCGCTTCCCCCTCCTAACCTTCGTGAGGTACGAATGTAATAGAAACGTTTCAGAATCTATTAACTGGTAGCCAATAACGAAAAAAAATTTCGGCCTCAGTCGCATGAGGAGCACAGTTGCGGCCCGTTTTGCTCGTTTCGCGGCAACTGTGCCGAGCGGTAAGTTTTTGGGTTTATGTTATTGCAGTCGTTTTACACCCTCGTTTTAGGCAAGATGAAAGCTGTCCGGCTATGCATTCCACGGCAATATATGACCTCTTGCACTTCACCGGTTTGTTTTTTTATAGTTACATGAATAGTTAGTATAATTACTGTCGGATCTACCGGTTAAACTGTTAGGTTCTCCAGTCGTAAATGAAAAGAACAAAACCACGGCGAGTACTCATTTATCTCATGCTCAGAGCAGGTTTTTCTTTGGCACAGATATAGCAGAGGTCTGCAGTCCAATCAGAGCACGCCGTAGTTGGCAGGGACCGGTGGGGGACGCATTTTGTTGCTGGAGGGAGTATGGGCGTACTTGTTTTCGAGAAAAATGTTTTCGTAATTGATTTTCCTTGAGATTATCTGCTCCAAGTGTGCTATATCCCTCCCCCCCCCCCCCTCCTCTCCCCGCCCTGCTCATGTGCAGTTTTGTGGAAGAAGTGGAGTTTTGCAAAAAATAGAAAACGAAAAGTGTGAGAAGTTGGGAAGATCCAGGAAGATGGTAGTACTGTGGGATAGGGGAAAGTACTGCAGCGTCACAGTTTGGGAGGGGTTGTAATTTGCAAAAGTTCACCCGACATGTCCCGTGTCCAGTAGGTTACCGATCAAGGATTGTACCGGCGTCAGAGAAACAACCCTTCCGTGTAAGAGCAGGTTCTCATTCTCACAAGCATTTCAGACCTAGGAGCTCTTCGTCTCTCAGGGCTTCCGGAGAATCTGTTTTTTTTCACTATCCTGCGGACCTATGCTATAATTGCGCACTCACTAGTGGATTTGCAGGAGCAGTTTTCAATATCTGATGTTGGTCGACTCTACAAGATTCCCCGTGAAGAGGTTGAGGCGTTGAGCTACAAGCGGCTGCTTCCCTCTACTCTTTGTAAACAGTACGATACACTTGAGGAACTAGTGACTATGATCAGAGAGCCATTGATAGAGGTGATTGCATTTGATATTTTTGAGTCTGTTACGAATTAAGAGTTCAGAGGTTTTGTTCAGGTATCCGTATGCATGAATGCGGTGCGACCATCGTTTCCTGCTCTTCGCCTAGTTTTGTGGGGCCCCTTTGGTACTGGTAAATCAGTGACTTTAAATCAAGCGGTTCATCTCGCCTATACTAAAAACATGGTCATCATTCATCTGAGAAGTGGTGATTATTTTTCATTCAGTTTAGTCTG